>BPLR01008091.1:0-21810 GCA_021605095.1 Caerostris extrusa | reverse complement strand
AAATATAAACGATATTTATAAAAATTAATCACCACAGGTTTGATAACTTTGTATGAATAATGCAGTAAAATAAGCAGGATTTTATTTTGTCATCAAAGTCGAAAATTCGTGCGAAAGTTGTCCTTCGATATTTGAGGAATATAAGAATAAATTATTTTTATTATTTTCTCCAAATACATTGCAAAACTAGTAGTTAGCAAATTGAGGATGTTACATGTTCGATAATACCATCGGTTGAGAAACGCAGTATTGGGTATTTTCTTTGCTTATATTACATTATACATTAGAATAACCGGGCCTGATGGCCGAATGGATAGCGCTCTGTCATTCGGTACCACAGGTATCGGGTTAAAATCCCAGCTTTGCCATGGGTGTTTGTAGTGGTTCGAATCCACTTTAAGCCGTAGGTCCCGGTCCTAATAGGATCATAGAGCGTTTCGGGGGCATTGTTACTCCGCGTCCGGCTTATCTTCAAGTTACAGGCGCCCTCTGGGTAATGCAAAGTGAGTAACAACGGTGCAGTCCTTATGGCGAAAGATCACGGCCTATTTGCCAGCTGCATTAGAAGAAAAAAAACATTAGAACAACTGCTTGATGATTGTTGTCAGAAAATTTATCACGGGTCTATTCCCATTTTTACTAAATTCAACTCTAATAGCTTTAAAATCGTTTTTTACATACAACTATTCCCTAATATGCAAGCCAAAAGTCTCCATAACGTATGCTGTAATAAATATAAAAAAACATTTCGATTAACAAATCTGCTTCGATCAATCTTATTGAAAAATATTTCAAAAATATCTGAATATTGTGAATATTTTCTTATACTGCTGCATGCCAGTTTTTGAAACATAACCTCCTGATTTGTTTTTCATGTATTCAGATGACAATAATTTTTAGAAAATTAGTTTGGCTCTGTTTTTATGGATGGTCTAATTTTGATCAAAGTGTATTACGCTCAGTAAAGTTGTCTTGTTAAATGAACACTTTCAATAATATTATACAATAATTTTGCTTATTATTCAATACTATTCTCTTCAAAATCAAACAAATGGAAAACTAGTTCTTTTTTTCTGTTACATTAAATATTTTTATTTTTAATAGTTCTCTGAATCTAAAAAACCTGCATGAGTCTGACTTTGCCAGAAAGTTAAAAACGCATCAGTTTAAAGTATATGTATTTATAGTGAATCATATATTTTTAATTATTGATTAATTAATTATAGTTGCAGATATTACTTTACGCATCGCAGTAAGGGGATTCGCAGATTACTAACATACTCGATGTAATTTATAAGGAAGTGATGCACTCCCGGATCACATGAGTATATTTTTTTCACTTTATTATCGAACTGGATACGTTGAAAAAAACCTTTCCATAAATGTGCCATCTTCGATTTTAAACTTAGGAAATTAATTTAGCAGTATATATGACCTATAAAAATTTCAAATAAAAAAACAACATTTGTCATTGAGATTCGTTTAATCTCCATTTCATGGTAGAATGCTGGTATTTCAGTCCGTCGCAACATTCATTAATTTTAAATCAACTATCTTAATTAGTTTCTTCTGTAAAAATTTTTGATATCAGATTCCCATGTAAATTGTTTCAAATATGTATGCAGTTATCTTGCGCACGCGGCTTAGTTTTTGACATCCTGTCAAGAAACAGAATATGTGGTATTGAAATATGAAATTTAGCATCGCTTAGGAAGAGAAAAAAATTAAAAATCAGTGGATATGATTTATGCTATTGAAATTATATATTGGATGTGATTTCGTTACTGGTTTGAAGCTGTAGGAGAAATTTGGTTATTATAAATGGGGACATTATTCATAATATGTACGTTGATAACACTAATGATTAATTGATATTCAAGTGCTGTATAAAGGCACGATCCTGTAGTCATTTTACCCCATTTACAGCATGAACTGTTGAACACTATCTTACAATTTGGACCTTATGTTCATTCTTATTTTGTCATTCTTTACATCCGTTTTATGCGATAATTTAATTTACAAATTTATGCATTAGCATAATTTATCTATAAATATTTTTTTCTAACGCAGCTGGCAAACAGACATGGACGTCTTCGATATTACACTTAGACAGTTGTCTTGATGCCTTAAGGCAAGTGCTGCACTGACGTTAGTCACTTTGCATAACCCAGGCGGCGCGTGTAACTAGAAGATAAGCCACGGACGCAGAGTAACAAAGCCCCCGCAACGCTCTACGATCATATTAGACCGAACCTACGGTTTAAAGTGGATTCCGAACTACTACACACATCCATGGCACCGCCGGAATCGAACCCGAAACCTGTGGTACCGAGCGCCAGAATGCTAGCCACTCGGCCATTCAGGCTCCTTATCTATAAATATATCCTTATACTTTTATTGGTCGAATGGGGAAATTACGTTTTCTTCCAAAGATTGAAATATTATACCGAAATTTGTATTGAATTGAGCTACTTGTTATAAAAAAGCATGCAATTACAACCTTTAAGCAATATTTTAAGACTAATTTTAAAACTAATTGTAATTCTGTTTGGTATTTTCTGGTCATGTAACGTATAAAATAACGTACGCTGATAAAAAAAAGTAATTTGTTCATAAGTAACTATATGACAGATGTACCATAAAATAACGATGTAAACAACAAACTTCAATATTCAAAATTTGGCAACGAACAACATTTTTTTGTATTTTATTCTAAAATCGGAGATTACAGATTTATGGACTTATTGCAATAAAAGCTAAATATTTGCTTTTAAATAGGTATCTAATTGAAATATGCTTACTCAACAATCGTTAGTTATCTAACCTAACATTATTCACAAATAATTTGTTAAAAGAATAAAAATCAAAGTAAAATAATTCAAACAGCATATTGGACGAGCAATAAATTGATCCAAGGAGAACTTTCAAGAATGGTTTCTTATCACTTGCATTGGCGCCATTCAACATTGAAACTTAGATGATCAATGTGTCCCTAATGTAGCAAAAAGATATTTTTAAAATCGTCAAATTGGTTAAAGTGTTACACATTGTACATGAATTTCCCATATGCCTCTATGAAGCTAAACTGTAGGTTTTGTAAATCAGTAACTAACATAACCAATTAACTCAAAAAGTGCAGCATTTATAAATTCAAATGGTTAAAAGAGTGTATTGACATCTCATGATAATTCAAGCAATCAGAATTGCAATATTTGTTTACTGGAAACTTTTGAAAGGCATATGAACTACAAAAGTACCTATATTCCTATTAATCTCTTTCTTTCAACAAAAAAATAAAATAATTTGTAAAACGTATAAGCATTGAACTGATTAAAACAAAGCAGATTTATTTCGAGAAAATATTTAACATATTATTATGCTTAAGAAAAACTTATTATTGTAAAAATAAAATTTAAGCAAACACTGCTTTTCTTATCTTTCAATGATAATATTTTTGCCTGTCATTCTGTTGTGGATGAAGTATACAAATGTTCTAACATCCGAAAAGAACTTCCAATCATTTACATGTTTAAGTAACTGTGAAAATATGAAGATGAAGTATGTGTTATACATACGGAAATACGTATATAAAAATATAAATTATGTTGTTATCTGCTGTCTTTTTTAATATCCTTCAAGTATAAAAAATTAAAATTCCATAGACGATCAATGCAACAGGAATATTTTTTTTTTTGTAACCTACACAGATTATTTAGGTAATAAATAGTTTTTATAATGATAAATATTATAAAAATATCATTTAAAAAAATATTTCATTTGAGACGAAATTAGTCCACTACTGGATGCAATGGCCAGATCATTGATAAACAGAGGACAATAACATAGAGTAGGACAATAAATTAGTATTTTTTTTTCTAAATAAACCTCAAAATTTCAGATATTTTTTAAAAAATATTTCTATTATTTGTTTCCAAGCCCATGATAGAGTTAGCCATGATAACATCTTGTTGTAGTGCTATGAAAAAAAATTACCAACAAATAGAAATACAGTAAAAGTGGCAACAATGCAATAATAATTTAGATACCCTTGATGTGCAGAATTTTTTTTTTTTCTAATGCAGCTGGCAAACACTTAGACAGCTTGGTCTTGGATGTCTTAAGGCAAGAAAACTTTGCATAAGGGGCGCGAGTCTTGAAGATAAGCCACGGACGCGGGTAACAATGCCCCCGCAATCCTGTTATCTTTTTTAAAGTGGATTCCGAACCACTTCAAACAACTGGTACCGAGCGCCAGAGCGCAAACTTTCAGGCCCTATGTGCAGAAAATATAATCATTATAATTTTATCAAGGTGATTCAATAGTAACTAGGTAGCAAACGTGACAGTAAGGATCGAAAAATAATTCTCCTAACTGCATTTTTAGAGTATAATTTTCTAACTTTTTCGGGGTAAAAATTTCTGAGAAATATGTTTGCTTCTAATACTTTCCCAGCCACAAAATATGGAAATGTTATTTATGTGAACAAATATTTACGAATCTAGATCAATTAAAAAAACATTGCCATCAACAACATCCAAACCTTCCTTATGTGTGTCATCAATTTGGGTTTGGTTTGGTTTGTCGCTCTACGGTCATCTTGTGCACACTTTAGGCTAAACAGACCGGGAGCTACAGTTTAAAGTGGATTCCGAACGACTACAAACATCCATGGCACCGACGACGACTCGAACCCGAAACCCATCAATGTGGGAGAGCAATTAAATGTTCCTTTAACTTAAAGCAACACCAGTTGATTCATACTGGCGAGAGACCTCACGTTTGTCGACACTGCGGGAAAGCATTCGCACGGAAGGGTCACCTGGAGGATCGTGAGAGAATACATATGAGAAATCCTTACTGTTGTATGGACTGCAGAAGATGTTTCAAATGCGAACAAGATTTCGAGGGGCACAAACTAGCTCATCTAGAAAGAAGACCTCGTGTTTGTGATTTATGTAGCAAAACATTCAAATGCAAGAGATAACATATATATATATATATATATATATATATATATATAATCACACTGACATGATATCTCATAGAGATATACGGCCTTATGTTTGTAAGATTTTTAAACTTGCTCATAACTTTTACTCAAATCTTCCTAATATTCAGTACTATTTAATCAAAAGGCTCCCAGATTATGACATCCAAAACCCCAAAAATGCTAAACGTCCTCGAACCTCTCTCATAATTGATTCCACTTCCCACCCCTGATTTGTTCCCGCCTTATTTTTACCCAATGCGTTTTCGCAATCATTTCTCCTTACGTTGTACTTCTTTTTAATTTTTAGATTAATTCTTTCTGTTTACTTGTATTTATCTCGAACCTTTTCTTCAACTGTGCTTATTAATTATTTTTATTTGTTTTTATATGTTTATATATTAAATATAAATGAAAGAATAATAAATAAACACATTTCTCGATTTGTTTCGATTACTTCAAAACATTATATGTCTCTTTCTTTTAATTCTTTATATATATATATATATCTGGGCAAGTCATCTATTAGTCTTTACCTCTTTTGTTTTTTTCAATGTATTATCTCATAACTTCAAAGCACTCCAACTCAAGATAGAAGCTAACGGCTGCTTCGCTAACACAAATCGTCGTGTAAGATTTTTAGTAAAGCATATAAACAGAAACAAACTTTGGAAAGGCATGTGAAAAATCGTTACCGAAGTTCGCCTGCCAACACAAATGGTACGCTCATCTGGAGACCCGTTCCAGACCTCTTGTGAAGAAGCAAAACAGCTCACAGAAAACAATCTTCTAGTCAAAATTTACATGCGAAAAAGAAATGAAATTTGATCGTTCATTAATATTTCACAAAAAAATGCTTTCTTGCTGCATTATTTAAAAAAAATTGTATAATAATAAGGATGTAATATAAATTTTCTTCCAACTCCTGTAACTTCATACTCGGATGGCATATTTAAGTTTAAAAAAAGTATGAACGCAATTTTAATTTGAATGACATAAATCTGGTTATAACTTTTAATTATTCTGTGTAAACATCAACATGATTAGTAAAGGAACAGAACTCAGTTTGCTTTTACAGCAACAGACATGTATTTTAACAAATGTCTCAGGTGCATTATTTAATTGAAGAAATTATTAACTTTTATAAATGTTTTGAGCTTTGATACGTCATGAAATGCTTCCGTAGTGAGAAATTGTTTTTTAGAAGACTTGTAATTTTTTAAAACTTTTAAGTATTATCATACCAAGTTCATTTAAAGTTTCATAATTTTAAATTATTAAGATTCAATTTCTTAAAAATGATCTTAATTTGTTACTAATTAAAACGTAACAAAATATGTTTTATTATATAAAAATTACTTGCAAGCTGATATATTATACTAAGGCATACCATAAATTTTTAAATATTTTCTTTTGTTTATTAAATGTACTCAATAAATTTAAATTTAATTTTCTTAAACGATCATAGATCACATTTACCAAATAATTTATTTCAACGCATTAAATATAGCAATATTTAAAATAATAATTCTTTATTTTTATAATTTTTAAACGAAACAAACATTTACTTTTAAAAAAAAATGCTTAAATCGTATTATTTATTTTGACAAAACAAATTTCTTAGAAAAATTGTTCTTTGGATTTTGCTATTTTTTAAAAAAATAAAGCTTTTATTTAATTTGAAATAAATAAATAATTTTTTAAGCATAAAATTCCAAGTGTATAATTTTCATCTCTTGAACATGATTCAGATCTAAAATGTTATTTTACTTTCAATTTCAAATTAGTGTTCATTTAATGTATTTCAAGTAACTTGTTATTTTATGCATTGAGATTTTTAAAATAAACACATGCGAAAACGAAATCATATTTTTCGCAGTCTGGTCTTAAATTATAACTTTTCAGGTTGTAATTAAGTTTTAAATAAATAAAATATATCAATTCTATATTTACAATTTGTAATTTTGTAAAATATATGGTAAATTTATTGTAAATTTAAACGTATTTTAATATTCGACTTTCGTTCTATAGTCCTCAATGCACAGGACAAACTTACGATTTATTTAAAATGCAATTTAACTACACACAGCAAATTCTAACTTTAACCAAATTCTAGGATGAAGCAAAAATGGTAAAGAATACTACAACCAGATAGACAATTTATGTTAAATATCCAATTAACATTCAGTCAAGGATTTAGTGGGCTCACAATTATTTAGGAAACTTTATTTGAAGAATTACTTTGTGCAATTTTTCGTACAATTCATCCTAACATTAAGAGGGATAAAATTCAATGATATAAACTATGATGAATCACAATGATACAAATGTAGTATACCTATACCTATGTAAAGAATTTGTTTTCAAAATATTTTCACCAACATTTACTTTACTTTAAAAATGTAGATCTTGATCAAAATTACCTCTAGTGTGCAGAAAAGTGACCTTAGAGATACAAACCGGTAAAAAATGTTAGAAATATATATGGTTTGGTTTGTGGCTCTACGGTCATTTTGTGCACACTTTAGGCTAATTAGAGAGGAACCTACATCTTAACATGGATTTCTAACCACTCACAAACATCCGTGCCACCGCCACTATTCGAACATAATCTTGTGGTGCCAAAGGTCAGAGCGTTAACCAATTGGCTATCATGCCTCAGAAAAGGAGTGGAGGCTCAAAAACAGGATACGGAACCAAGTGAGAACGGAACCATAGAGAATCGAAATGCACTTGCTAAATAAAAATTCCTGCAATCAAATTTCAATACATGAGATTTAGATACATCTTTGGAGACCATGGGCACATAGCACTGCATGCGACTTTCAATACTTTTATTTAATTACTACATTTTGCACAAAATAATATATTTAGGCTCAGCATGGGTCTGTCATTAAATTGTTCTGTTTTTAAGATAGAAAAAGATGAAATAAAATATGAAAATAATTGTGCACATTGTTTTTGACTAAAATATAAAATGGATAGAATTTTAAGCTTGATAATCCCAGGTTAATTAATGCTTATTAAAGGCTATCTACGTTTTATTTTAAGCTGTTTGCCAATTCACAAATTTCAATACCGAATTATATACAAATCAACCCAAAATTTCAGGTATCAATTCTGTAAAATATTTCAAGATTTTTAGTTTTTGATCTATGATTAATTTCGTGATATAGTACGTACTTCATTAAGAAATTAATTTTCGTCAAAAAAAGAACTAATGTAAAAAAAATTGGCAACAAGAAATGCAGAACTAAAATATGTTGTGTCAATATATAATCAAGAGATGTCGTAAAGTTAATAGTGGTAACTGCATTTGTTATACACGCCTTTAAAATTTTAGTTTTTTAAATTAATCAGAGCCTTCCATATGTCTTCTGCTGATACGACACCATCTGAAAAATCATTCAGGTGCATTAAATGTGGGCAACAATTCAAATTTGAAGAAGATTTGAAAGAGCATTTCTCCAACCAGCACCAGTGTCGATACTGTGAAAAGACGTTCCCATGCAAGGCCGATGTGAAGAATCCTGAGATGACTCATACAGGAGATAAGCCCTTTGTTCTTTCAATCGAAAGAGCAATTTGAGCCGTCATAATAAGAATCACAACAAGGAATTGAGTCACGTTTGCGAAGAATGTGATGAAAATATTCAAACTCATGGAAGAGAAATTTGTGAACGATCATATGAAATATCATACCGGAGAAAGGCCTTATTGCTGTGAAGAATATGGTAGAACATTCTCTTACAAGTCAGACCTCTACATACATAATCAAAGTCATTCATAAGAAAGACCTCACGATTGCAATACGTGCGGAAAGGTATTCAAATTCAAGCGCGGTTTGAATGCACATATGCTTCTCTGTGTCACAGAGAAGCCTCTTAAGCCCGGAGAAGACATTTAATCATCCGAAGGCTCATCTGCAACTCCTGAGGACTCTCTTAACACATCTGTAAACTTGTCAAACAAACCTCGCAGAGTGAAATATCATTCTTACCAAAATGACTATAATAATAATAATATAAAACCAAATTGATTGTTCATTAAAAATTTGATAAAAAGTATTCAATCTATTATTGAAGTTTGCAAATTCATATTTACACTAGAGTCTTTAAGAATGCATTACATATTTGTAACAAAACTACTTTGCATATTAAATGAATATTTGGCCAAATGATTTACTATGTAAATTTTCTGTGCATTTTACCATACGGAAAAACAATAATCCACGACTGCGTTATGATTAAGATTCAATTTAATTGCAATCTACAAACAAGAGGCACTAATGAAAAAAATAAATAAATAAACTCTGAACAAAATTTCATTTAAAACGAAGACGATTGCTTCGAAAAAAAAACTCCTTAAGATAACGAAAGATCAATTTTAGATACCACATTCGACACAAACAGGGCAAACGAAATATTCCTCTGTCTCCAAACAAAGCCATGTCTTTTCAATAAAAACCGAAGCTACATGTATTTAAGCCCCTTTTTACTCAATATACTGCCCTAACGGGAAATTTTCTTTCATTTACCCTAGGGCTCGATACCAGACGCAATGCCGACTTTTACTTTTCCCCAGAAAGAATCTTCCCCCTTTTCCCTTTCCCCCACCTTTTTAATCCCCAGAGCTCCACAGCTGTAATTACCTTTCCTTTTTCACAAAAGTCCCTTTCTGAATAGAGAGGGGACTTCTCCGCGATTGGCGACGGATATGCAAAAAAAAAGAATCACCAAGCCGCCAATAAATATTTCGGATGAGGCCACTTTGTTATGCTTAATAAACCTCGCGCTGTCGGTTGTGGTTTTGCCGTAATTAATTTGCGGTTTCAATTATGGGCGATAATTCACCACTCATGATGCTAGTGGTGCGGAAATGAGATTAAATCATAAGGATAATTCCGCGATATTCTCATTCAATTTTAGTAAGAGTGTTTTCTGTCATTTTAGACGAGAAACGATTTGTAAACTTCATTTCGTATGATAATGCAAATGTTAACGGAACGGAAGTGACGTAAATGACGTCATATCAAAGGGTCCGTGTCACATTTCCTGTCATGCGCAAAAGATATTAATTAGTATTTTACATTAAAATAGTGTCCAACAAAAGTCATGGTAACTTTTTAACCAAACTTCAGAAGATTAAATAACAATACACATAAATGTTGCCATTCATTAAGAATTAAAAAATGGGGACATTCATTATTATACTATTCATTCATTAACAATTATCAAAATTTTTCCATTCATTGTTATACCATTCATTCATTAATAATTTTAAAAGTTGGGACATTCATTATTGTACCATTCATTCATTAATAATTTCAAAAGTGTGACATTAGTTATTGCATCACTCACTCATTAAGAATTATAAAAATTGTGACATTCATTATTGTACAAATCATTCATTAGGAATTATAAAAATTGTGACATTCATTCACTAATCATTATAAAATTGTGTCATTCCTTCTAAATATTATATGATCTTCAATGCTATTTAATGTTAAAATTAATGAAACCTGTTTAATCATAATGCGACGAGTATTCGAAAATACTAAAAAGATCCGTTGAAAATAATAAAAAATTAATAAACTTTATTTAAATTTCAAAAATTTAAGGAATATTGTGGGTTTTATTTCAATGCTATTTTTTGTGATAAAATTACTCAATTAAAAAACAAATTCCTTACATTAATAACATTTTTAGAATTAAAAAAACTACTGCACCGAGCACCATAACTTTTAAATAAAACTTTTGTATAAAAGTATTTTAAATAATAACTTTTGTAGATGAATCCCAAAATGTTTCGACAACTCATGTATCTTTTATTAAAATAAGAATTAGTTATTATCTCTTGAGTAATCATTAATTTAAGAAATTTTGAATTTGTTTTCCTTAGAATTTATTTCCCAATCTTATGTTTACATGTTTTATAAAGTATTTTCTATATCAATATAACTATTAGTTTGCTATTATCTACTATAACTATTATTTTACTATTACTTATTTAATTTTACTCTTTATTAATTCTAGTTGTAATTTTGAAATTAAATTCCATTTTATAGAATATAAAAATTTAACGTAATAGTTTGGCTCCAAATTTAATGATTTCTGAAATCTTTAAATGTATTCCATATTTGATCAATTAAACTATTTAAATAAAAATCTGTTATAATGATTTTCATAGCGCTCCATAGCAACAATAAAAATTATTTGCTTGCTGATTTCAATATGCCGATCTTTATTCAAAATAAAATTGCAATATTAAATTGATAAAGCAAATAAAAGAATTTACTTTATTAAATATTATTTATTTACTATGTAAAAAAAATTCATATTTTGCATACGGGAAATAAAAAAATGAAAAAAGTTATTACATTAAAAGAAAAATTACAGTTAATACAAATATTATCTGCTATATTTAATATAGACACATGATCTTTTTTTTTTCTTTTTCCAAATTTAACTTATGATTTTCACACTTTAACACATCTATGAATACGAGAGTTATGGTGAAGTTGCGTTGGTTCTTTTCTACTTGATGCTCCCCGATTGTTTAGTTGCCATTTCAGCAAAAAGGAAGTATGTAGCAGTGAAACTTCCCATACAGGCATACTTCTAATCTGACGTGATGAATTGGTACCAAGTCGAAAGAGTGTTTCATATTTGCTGTGTCATCTCAGGTTTTAGGGTGCTTTCTCTTAATCGATGGAACTTACTACCTGCTTCTTTACTATCACTTCTAACTGTCGAAAACTCTAGATCGGTTTTGAAAAAAAAAAATATTTTAACAAAAGTACAAAAGGTAGACATATACATTTTGTAATGTTACGTTTATAGTTATTTTTATTTATGTACAATGCTTTTATGTGTACACCTTTATTAGTATGAATAGACTTCATGTTGAGTGTACATGAGTTCATTTTCGACGCATTTACAACGTGACTTCTTCAACAAAGCATGTGGTTTTAACGATTTCTTAGTATATATAATACGTGACCTCTCGGACAATGAACAAGGTGCTAGCTTACCACAACATCCTAATACAGCCATTCTTTATTGGAGTATTAAACTGTTTTTAAAACATTTATTTATATCTAATCTCTTGCGGGATCTTCAGACTCGCACAACCCTAAAAAATTGGAGGAGGGTAAGACCTTCTCTTATTCCCGATAAACCAAGATGCAAGGGCCTTTCGCTTGTCTACGGGACACGATTGTAGTGCTATGTAGTGCTTGCCGCCCATCTGCACTATATAGACATTTCAACCGATCCTATTCGCACACTGTGACTCTGGAGAAGTAATGGACAGGGACCATCTGCTCCAATTTGGGGCTATTCGTGGAACTGCAGAGGGAGATATTGGGAAGCAAGATCTCTTATTAGGCATTGACTCTGGTCTTCTTTTTTGTTCTTAGTTCTTGGTAGTTCTGTTGTTCTTGGTGCTATTGTTTTATGTAACTCTATGCCTAGCCATTGGAAATAAAAAAATAAATAATCTGAGACTATAGATCTGCAAGACATAAAGACACAGTAAGGATACAAAAAAACAGTGTAAAGCTCTTTATTACATACACATAAAGGACAATAAATAGTACACTAAGAGGTACAAACATATCAGCATTCGAGTTGTGAATATTCCTGTGCAAAGGATGCTTCACATGTAAAGAGAACGTAACTTTGAATGTTGGAATTAAACCTCACATTCGTTAAGAAATCATTGTCTTACTATTGTTTCAAGACGTTCTGGATGCAGTTATTGAATTTGGCAATATGAACGTTTTTTATTCCGGCGTTGTGCAATTTTAAATTTATGAAAATTTTATTCACGCGAAAAATAATTTATACTGTCTCATTAAAAACTTTTATCGAACTTTCACCGTAAAGCAACATATCCATTTTCTTTAGCTAGGACATGCAAAAAATGGACGTCAGCCAACTTAGCTTTGGTGGAACTGATGTAACTCATACAGTGCCACCTATCAATTTCTCACTATATTATTCGATTCGATTCTGATTTTTTATCGATTATTTCTCTTCCAAATTTTTAGTAAAAATTCCAGAATACTGTGTGAATTCTGAAATATGCCAGTATCCACACCATACTGAAATTTAGGATTAAGTTTACAAAATTTTTATGCACGCGAGGAAACAAAGATTTTACACGTGCCTCATTGAAACCTTTTTACCCATAAAATCATAAAAGCAGCGTGTCCATTTTCGATAGCTAGACTATACATAAAAGGAATGTCAGCCAGCTCAGCTTTGGTGGAGAATATGTGACTCATATAGCGCCACCTATTAATTTCCGACTGTACTGTTATATGGGGATTCTGATTTTCATCAATTTTCTCGCCACCAAATTTGAAGTAAAGCTCCCGAATACCGTTAGTATTTGAATCATTCAGTATGGTTACACCATACTGAAAACTTGGATTCATGTTTCACCAACGAAGCCTTATGTGGACAGTACTTTGAAACACCGCCTGTCGTTGTCATCCAAATTTTGGCTCGAAGTGGCCAGTTGAATAACTTATTGGTCTTAGGAAATGGTTCGAAATCCAATATGTGAAGCCAAACCGAGAGTTCCCGTTTCAATGCCAAAAATGAACACGATAAATCTATACGCTGGAAAATTCATATAATTTTACTCTAGAAGGAGGAATGAAATGTTAATAACAGAAGGTATCCTATCTTTCCAAACAAGGCTAACACATCTGTGTATACAATGTAGCAATCCCCTGAGGTGCTTATGCTGAAACTATCGTTCTAATGACAAGCGACTTTTTCCCCATTGCAAACACTTAGACATTTATCTTTTTTTGATCCCTTAAGGCAAGCGTTGAACAGACTTTACTCACTTGCCACTACCCAGGTGGTACGCGTAGCTTGAAGATACCCACACACGCTTTAACAATATCTTACTTACCTTAACAATATACCCGCAACGCTCTACGATCCTGTTAGACCGGGAACTACGGTTTAAAAATGGCTTCAGAACCACTGCAAACATCCGTGGCATCGCCTGGCTCGAACCCGAAACCTGTGGCCACCAGCCATCAGGCCCCTTCGCCCTTTATCTAGTGTAACCCAATATATTTCTTTTTTGTCCATATTCCAAAACTTATTTTTAAAGATAGCAAGACGACTTAAAAGGCGAAAAGCTCTCATAAAGTTAGGTGAGGTTAGGTTGGCTCCTTTCTGCTTGGTGCACCACAATTATTTCGCTGCCATTTCATGAAAAGAAATACATCCCAGCAGTCTAATCTGACATGATGAATTGGGTACGAAGTAGGGAGTGTTTCATATTTGCTGTGTCATCTCAGGTTTTTGAATGCATTCTCTTAATCAATGGGGTTTTCAGGAGAAGATACTAACTTTTTCTTGACTGTCACATCGAGAAAACAGCCGTAAATTTCTGTTCCGTAACTTTTGGAAACGATTGCAACAAGCCATCAGCGATAAAAAATAATATAATAAATAAATCATATAAAAACTTTTCCAGCGATAAAATATGGGACAAAATTTAAATTAGTTTGAGAGCTGGTGGCCAATGAAAGTAATAAAACTTGACAAGTTAATCCTGAAATATTCACAACCAAATATTTTAAGCTCTGCCTTCAATGGGAAATTCCTTAGCTGGGGCCTCGCTGATGTTTATGGTGATGGAATATATTCTATTAAAGGTATTTTAAGCAAAGTGGAATTTAAATTGAATTTTAACAAGACATAGTTTGAATGGGATTATTTTGCCCCCCTATGCTACGCCATGAAACTCCTAGAAATATCCATTAAATAACCAGTTAACTGTTGCTGTGTTACGTTAAGATTTCTTTAGGTTGTGCCTCATTAGAAATTTATCAGAGAAATTTTTTTTTTTTTTCACTATCCATATCACTCAAGTTACATCACATAAAAGTTTAATATTTACATACATTAAATACGTCCCATTATAGCTTTATTAAATATAATTATATTATTACGTTTGCATTACATTATACAATATACATATTTATTTTTGCATTACATTATACACATTTACGTTTATATTACATTATGCATTATACATATTTACGTTTACGTTACATTATATATTATACCTTTTTACGTTTACGTTACATTAAATATAGATTCTTTCAAAAGCAT
This sequence comes from Caerostris extrusa, assembly GCA_021605095.1. Taxonomy (NCBI): domain Eukaryota; kingdom Metazoa; phylum Arthropoda; class Arachnida; order Araneae; family Araneidae; genus Caerostris; species Caerostris extrusa. The sequence continues at coordinate 6,674 of BPLR01008091.1, read as the reverse complement.
ATCTTAATTTATGCACACTTGCACACACTTAATTTATGCACAAAATATATATTTATATTAAAGTGAACATGTTCAAAACATTTCGAATACTTTTTCTTAATTTCATTTTTATTAAACACTACAGCGTCATATATAAAATAAATTAATATTTTATGAATTGCATGCTTAATTCTTTGAGATCAATTCTTTTAGATTAGATATATCCGCCTCTAGTTGGATTCTTTCACCCACCCGTGATTCCCAATAAGGGATTCCCATTTAATCCAGAGCAGGGGTCTCCAAACTACGGCCCACGGGCCAAATCCGGAAGATTCCATCCGGCCAGAGGATAGAATTTTAATTTTCCGGTCCGAGGCAAATTAAAAGAAATATAAGTTTATACATTATATATCCATCTCCTTTTCTACTTTGACTAAATATTATTTTTTTTTTTCTTCCTTTTTTCAAAGGACTGATGATCTTTTACTTTCTTTCTATTTTTGTTCTACAAAAAAACTAAATGGATTTGAAACAGCAAGAACAGACAGCTTTCAATCGGAAAGGATTTGCAAGTTGAATTAATAGAGTTACATTCTAACAATCATCTCAAGCAGTTGTTTCTAAATATGCCGAAGTTAGAGTTTTACAAATCATTATCGAAAGTAGGTTTCAAATTCAATATCTCACAGCCAGAAAATCAGTGCTGTGTTTGCTTCATCTCATACATGTGAACAAGTGTTTCCAACTATGAATCTTGGAAAAAATATTTCTGAAGTAGACTGACACATGAGCATTTTTGATTTCTTATAGTGAGGTTCGAAGTGAGAACCTCACTATAAGAAACTTTTTTAAAAATGAAATATCGATTTCATTCTGCTCATTAACATATTTAAATTGTAATACTTGTATATTTTTTTTTAAAATTTTAGCAAAATTTTTTTCTTTGGCCTCCAAACTTTTTTTTCAGTTTTTTGGCCCGCGACCGAAAAAAGTTTGGAGACCCCTGATCTAGAGCATCATTAAATGATGCTAATGCTTAAAGCACTGATGAATGAGGATGGAGAAACAGTGTGCTGTTTTGAAAACTTCTGCAAAGAACTTTAGAAACTCTAATACTATTCTATGTTCTTTTGAAAACAACATTAGAATGGTACTTTTTTTTTTTCTATACGGCTGTGTTTTGTAAACCACGAACAGACTATCAGTAAATGAGGAATGGATTGCATAGCCTCCAATGGAATTTTAAGAGATAACTCTATGCCCTTTTTCCCACCTGTAGTGAAAGCTGTGATTGCATTGGACACCACCAGCTTGTTGATACCAGAGTTCTTATAACAGTTTTGGTGATTCAGCATTTTGAATATGTTTTTTAGTTTCACATTGATCTTAATCTTTTAATCGTATCGAGATAAAAACAATAAACAAATTTTAACACGGCTCACAGTTCTTAGTTACTTAATACAGCCGCCGAATGGCGTAATATTCACTAGATGGACAAATAGATATAGAAAGAAGGTTTCTGCAAAAGCATTAGTGAAATCTGTGTAAAAAATAAAAATAAATATGATTTCTAAATATTATACTCATGTTTGTGAAAATTGCAACATCATGAAGGACTCATAAATGAATGAAATTTAAAAATGGTATTTTGATAAAAAAATGATTAAATGTTTCAAAGCAAACAAACAATAACAAGAGACTTTAGGGTCATTGTCTTCCACAATAATACTGCTACATACGTAAGTCAAATTCAATTCTGCCTGAGGAAGATCATTCCATACTGTTTGTATAGCACCCAAAAAGTACTATTTGCAAATAAACAGGACGATGTTCACGAGCGAGACGCCGACCAATAAATCCCAAACATCTTCAATCGGCGACATATTTAATACGCAGGCCATGTACCTGCCGCGTTGCAAAGAACCTTTATTGAACAGTCTCCAAAACTATATGAGGGCGGGCATTGTCCTGCCAAATACAGAGCCTGGCAAGCTTTGAAGGAATCCCCAGAAAGCTTGCCTAGAACTTCACTGATGTACACAAATTGCCCACAATTCTTAGCAAGGAGATCGTCCAGAAAATTATCTCACCCAGAATAACTCCGGGTGTTCGTCCACTGTGGCGTTATAATCCATAAAAGTTTCACCGGCATAGAACACGAATGCGGCCATCATGGTACTCCAAATTAAAGCGGGATTCGTCAGAAAATGACATGCTGCCAATCAGCACGCCAGTTCTATGCTAGCAGGCGGCGAATAAGCTGAGAGGGATCCTTACCAAAGGAGTTGTCTTCCGAACGCTGCAGCAGACGCTCCTAGGAATTGATGAAGCACAAAAATGAAACACCTGTAGCTATTGACCACTGTGCTGCCAAACTTGTTTCTAGAAAGCTGTACGGTCTATCAAAGCCAAACGAACCAGGTGTCAATCGCGAGCTGACGTCAAATTTTGGGGTCCACTCCGGAAACTTCCGATATGCCGACACTTGTCCGTCCACAATCACTGTGCTGCTGTTACGCTGCACACCAGCGGCTATCTGCAATAAGACAATCCAGCCACGAAGGCCGATCTCCCAACCAAACTATCTGCCAAAAGTTGTCAAATCTTGCTCTCTTTCGTCGAAGAGGCATCTAAACGATTGAGCTAACGTTTACCATAAAGATAACCATACATGCTATCCTAGAGCCGTCTATTTATTCGAATCCGCCGTTCAGAGGGCGCTGCTCAGCATACGCATGCGCTACGGATTTGAAATTCCCATTTCCATAGCATGCGCTAATTTGCCAAAATTTCAGCTCACTCGCGTAAGTCCTTCATGGTGTTGCAATTTTCACAAACATGAGTTTATTAACATTAATACTCATAAACAGAATTTAAAATGGTATTTTGATAAAAAAAATCTGTTACTGTTTTCTTACCAGTGCACTTTAGGGCATTGTCTTCCACATGCACACGCAGTATGCATACGTAACAGATTCAACCTTTGTTAGGATGTATCTGCCACTTACATAGCACCAATACTATTTGGAATAAACATCCCCATTTATTGCTTCCTGTCCCTCATCTATCCCAAACAACTGAATGCCTAAGATTTATCTGCTCATCCCAAACATCAAGTAGCACCTTTTAATTCAGTAGTATCCAACTGATACTAGTATCCATCAGACTCAACAAATCCCCCTGAACTGCCAAAAATTATCTGCCAGAAAGTTGTCCCAAAAATTATCTAACGAACTATATCTTCCATAAAGTTATCTCCCAACAATATGTATCTCCAAAAACTTTTTCCAAACTATCTTCCTAGAAAAAAAGCTGTATACCATATTTTTCACGAACTATAGAAAGTTTTAAACGAACCTTCAACGAATTATAAAGTTATCTCCCAAAAACTATATGCCAAGAAGTTATCTCCCAACAGCTATTTACCATAAAGTTATCTCCAAAGAACTATATGCCAACAAGTTATCTCCCAACCAAGCTATCTACCATAAAGTTGTCTTCCGAACCTCTTTCCTTAGGAAGTTATCTCCCAACAAGCTGTATACCATAAAGTTTTTTCCAAACCTCTTTTCCTAGAAAGTTATACGAACTATAAAGTTAAACGAACCTTCAACGAATTATAAAGTTATCTCCCAATAAACTATATGCCAAGAAGTTATCTCCCAATTTAAATTATATGCCAAGAACTTATCTCCCAACAAGCTATTTACCATAAAGTTATCTCGCAAAGAACAATATGCCAACAAGTCATCTCCCCAACAAACTATCTACCATAAAGTTGTCTTCCAAACCTCTTTCCTAGGAAGTTATCTCCCAACAAGCTGTATACCATAAAGTTTTTTCCAAACCTCTTTCCTAGAAAGTTATACAACTATAAAGTTAAACGAACCTTCAACGAATTATAAAGTTATCTCCCAATAAACTATATGCCAAGAAGTTATCTCCCAACCAGCTATTTACCATAAAGTTATCTCGCAAAGAACTATATGCCAGCAAGTTATCTCTCAACAAACTATCTACCATAAAGTTGTCTTCCGAACCTCTTTCCTAGGAAGTTATCTCCCAACAAGCTGTATACCATAAAGTTTTTTCCAAACCTCTTTCCTAGAAAGTTATACGAACTATAAAGTTAAACGAACCTTCAACGAATTATAAAAGTTATCTCCCAATAAACTATAAGCCAAGAAGTTATCTCCCAACCAGCTATTTACCATAAAGTTATCTCGCAAAGAACTATATGCCAGCAAGTTATCCCTCAACAAACTATCTACCATAAAGTTGTCTTCCGAACCTCTTTCCTAGGAAGTTATCTCCCAACAAGCTGTATGCCATAAAGTTTTTTCCAAACCCTTTCCTAGAAAGTTATACGAACTATAAAATTAAACGAACCTTCAACGAATTATAAAGTTATCTCCCAATAAACTATATGCCAAGAAGTTATCTCCCAACCAGCTATTTACCATAAAGTTATCTCGCAAAGAACTATATGCCAGCAAGTTATCTCTCAACAAACTATCTCCCGTAAAAGTTATCTCCTGATCCTGAAATTGAAATCTTGAAATTCAAAAATAATATTTTTTAATATTGTGCAAATTAATGACTAATTGCATTTTTATTTAGTTTCTAAATATAAATTAAAATTAAATTTAAAGGCATTTTAAATTACAAATCTGATTCGTAAATATTTCAAACGTGTATTAATACAGCAGCTAAAATTAACTTTGTTGTAAATGTTGCTCGTTGTCAATGCAATTTCGTTGTTTATTCTCATAAATACAGGCAATTATATAAATGGTAAATTATATGGGTAATAATGGTTATTTTGTGAAGAATAATTCATGATTAGGTAAACTCGAGAAAATTGTATTTTCCCAGTAAATTAAATAAAAATCTAATTTTGCTAATGCTTCATTAATATGAATTTTTGTAAATCGAAAACGGTATGGTAAAAATAATCGATTTTCTAAGAAACTAATTTGTTCTTGTTATTGTATTTTAACAGAAATAAATTATCTCTTAATGTCTTTAATTTTTTAACAATCCCAATTTCATAAAATATAATTTTCTTCGCACTTTTTTGATTTGTAATTACAAAAACTATCAACAGTCATCGAATGCATCAAACTTTGCATCAATAATCATCCAGATCATTATCAGTTTGTTGAATCAACTAAATAAGTCATTTTGTTGTTTATTTGGCGATCGTTTTTTAATAATAATAAAACTGTTTTAGTGTTGTAAATGTTTAGATCTTTTGCTTTTACACATCATCTCCAAAACTGTAACTACGCCATTCATTTTGTTGTTTACTTGGTGATTTGGTAATCTGATGTAAGGCATAAAGGATGCTAAAATTTAACCTTTCTATTTACGTTTACAGAAATATATTGATATTGTTATTATTATGCTAAAAGTAAACAACATCCTGAATTTAGGAAAAAAATAGAACAGCTATAATAACACTTAAACGTAAACAAACATCAATAAATAAATGCTTACAACACATCACTAATGGATCATATGTATGCCTACATGTCTTTTAGATGATTTTGATCTACGGCAATGATAAATTATCTAAAATAACAAGCAACAGATACCAAAAATTTTATGTATTGTTATTTCCACAAAAGCCCTTAATTGATTGATCTATTGGCATTTTTGAAATGAAGTCTTATTGCATAGAACCAGAAGCAAACCTTTATCTCTATTGCTGCCATCTGCGCTATTCCATTTTTGGCCTCTCATTTATCTTTATCTCTGCTGCTGCGTCAACTTAACATTTGCCATTTCTTTTTTTTTTTTTTTTACCCTTCATTTCAGCCATGAATCAAAACTAAAACTGAGTTCCCTTTTTGCGTAAATAGCGGAAACACTTACAGCTTAATAAGTGGAAATACTTTTTAACAATTGCCCCCTGAAAAGGACCCGGTAGACAATGAGCAAGAAAAGAGAGAGATCTCTTGCTGAAAAAAAAATAAACAATGGGGAGATTCACATTCAAAAACGCATAGCTGTGCTTTATCGTTTGTTAAGAGCGCGGAAACATTCGAGTGGGGTGCCTCAGGGCCCACAGAGATTCTAAGAGTGAGCATGGCAAAAAAGAATGAAATTATTTCAAAAACGCATAGCATTTAAAGTCAGATATGGCAAAGATTTCATTTTTCAAGTACTACTCACCGGAAGGAATACAATAGAATCAGTAATGCACCATCTCCAAGACCTTGGCGATTTCGCTTTGAAAAAGCGACTTTTCGTTTTATTTTCAATTTGCTGAAAGATATTCATGGCTCACGAAACGATCCTTTTGGAGTCTGACTTGGTCTGACGTTTCCTACATCAATATACATAAAGATAGCTGACTTTTAATCTCAGATTTTGCGGAATAATCTAACAGAAGATAAATTGAATTTCAGGTTCGGCATACATATTCAAAGTGTATTTAAAATTCAATGCTGAATATTCATTAGCGACGTTTCGGTAAAATGCTAAAATATTCAATCGTACCTTTTGATGTGTGACTAATTCTTCCTGTTTTTGAATTCTTTTTTTCAGAACCAGCGACAAAGATCTTTAAAATATATATACATTATTTTTTTTCAGTTCTTGTGTTCTTTCGGGATATTTAATTAAAAACGCCATTTATTTCTTTTCCAAATAATGAGAAATTTCGTTCTTTTTTAATTTGGAATTTGTTT
>BPLR01008089.1:0-37376 GCA_021605095.1 Caerostris extrusa | reverse complement strand
TTATTGATAACAATCGCCATTGTTTCAATACAAGCTAGATTAAAAGCAAGTTCAGCCTTTCTCATTGCACGAAGTTTTAGAGAGTAAAGAATGCATAAAATTTTACTAACAATTCAGATTCAATATAGAACTGCCCAACAAGAAGTTCTCTCATCCCAAGTTTCTTAGTGAGTTATTGGCTGTAGTAGATTTCTTTCAAATTTAATTACGTTTTTATTAAAATTCAATTCAACTGAAGTGAGTATCAAAACTCGTTGGAATTTCTTTAACGAATCTTTTCTAAAAAGACAAAAAGTATCCACAATAATAATGTTCTCGTCCTCTCAGTTTCTCTTAAATCAATAGCTTAGAGTTTCATTAGTTTCCTGTACTTCGCCTTGCCGGGTTTCTAACAAAGTGAATCTTTCTGCAGAAATCAGCATAAGTAACGAATTTACACTGCCTCTGATCCTCGAAACACGCAGGACTTGTGCACATCGCAACGGATTCTGTTCCCAAATATGCAGCGAGGACGAGCACAGGGGCGTCCAGTGTTCTTGCCGCGAAGGATTCAAACTCCTCTGGGACAAGATAACTTGCGACGGTAAGTCTCTGGCTACATAAAAAATTCTTTGCATCATCCAACGTTTTCCTCACTTTATATCATGGTTTGCAGTAACTTATTAAATTAATAAAAAAAAACTTTGTATGATTTATTTATGAACGCAAGCAAAAAAAATGTGTTATAATTTGATTCAGTAAAATTCCTTCAAATTTAAATTCTTTTGTAGAAGATCTTTAATCTTTACGCCAAGGGTTAGAATCAAAGCATTGGAGATTCTGGAATCAAAACGGGACATTTTTTCTACAGACTTCTTCTTGCAGTCATTCGCTGTATGTCCTTTAAATTAATTCTAATTACGTTTCTATTAAAATTCAATTCTACCAAAATTAGTATCAAAACTGATTTAAAAGTTCGATTTCCCTCACGTGTTTTCACTACAAAGGCAAAAAATGATTCCCATTAATTATGTTCTCGTTCTCGTAGTCCCTCTTAAATCAACAGCTAAAATTTGCATGAGTTTCCTGTACTCCGTCTTGCTTAGATTCTGATACGGTTCATCTTTCTGCAGAAGTCTCCGCGTCAACATATTCCAGACCACGGTCCTGCGCAGATAGCAACGGATTCTGCTCTCAAGTGTGCAGGAACGTAAACCATGGGGTCCGGTGTTCGTGCCGTACAGGATTCCAACTCCTTTCTGACAAGAGAACTTGCGTCGGTAAGTGTCTGGCTACACACATAAAAAAAATTGTTTGCTTTGCCCAACATCTTCCTGACTTTATACTACATCGCGTACAGTAACTTATTAATGACTTTTAAAACTTTTATGATTTATTTATCAACACAAACAAAAAAAATGTGTCATAATTTGATTCAGTAAAAATCAGAGTAAGAAGTAATAAAAAAAATGTATTTGTAGAGTATTTTGAATCTTTAAGCTTCAGGGTAGAAACAGTATATTGCAGATTGTGGAATAAAATCTAATATCTGCAGACTCTCGATTCAATTATGACTAACTAATATCATAATAGTTTTTAAACTAATAAGCTCATGTCGTAGACTGTGCTACACGGACTTCATTAGCACGCTCGTATTTTAGAGTTTTATAGGAAATGCATAGAGTGCTTATACTCTTATATACTTTATACTCTTAATTTGACTAGAATTTTTCAGTAGCTATCTTTCTTTGTGTATATAATTTAGGGTTCACATTTGTATGTTAAGATAATAACTATGAAAAATTAAGCACCGGTGAGAAGACAAATAGACTAATTGATAATTGTATTGCATTTGCAGAACAGAGTGTAATGAAATGGAAAAATGTTTCGCTTAAACAAGAGTTGATAGAACAAGAGTTTGAGGAGTTCCTGCAAATATGGTCTACCTGAAATGCATATTCCCAATACCTCCCACATATGTTCTGTGGAATTTAAGACTTGTATAAAAGCTATTTGCTGCACAACTCTCAATTTGATGAATAATGAAATCATGTTACCTCTTTTCTCCGTATCGGCTGGTATCCGGAATTTTTATGGAAACATCTGCAAAGAAAACGTGATCTTATTTCTGAGACTTCCAATATTTTGATTTAAAAAAGCAACTGAAGCGTAGTCTTCAATAGGACAATCTGTGACTGTGCAACATCCATGGAAACATCTGTCTACCACTTTAGCTATGTTACCGCATGGCAGCTGTTAATTGATCTTTCGCTTTTCTTACCTCATGAATGATATTTGTGTCACCAATCGGTGATTTTTTTTTTTTCCTAACACAAACAACTTCAACCAAATTAACATATATATTTCAAAATATAGAAACAGGGATAGAACATACTAATATTTTCTAAATATGTGAAAAGGGGATGAGATCCATTCCAAACTCACGGCCAGCAGTCGTCCCATTGCAATACCTCATCAAGTTTGTATACATTTCTGGAAATTGTGGCTTCCAAATGATTATTTTATCCATTTTACATATTCTCTTAAATTTTCCGCAAATTGCACACTTTTTCTAACTCTCAAATGACATGCGACTATTTCAGCTATTTGTGCAAGAATTACCTTTCTGTCTGGGCTCATTAGACTAATCTCTGTAATCCCTCTAAATTCAGAGTTACAAGTATTTAGCTCTAAAATAAAATAGTTGTAGATTTATTGGAAAGAAGAAAATTAAAAAATTATTTATTGAAATGTGTATTCATGTAATAATGATTACCACTTTTCTAGAATTTCACTGGAAACTACAAGCAATAGATACTAAATGATGAATTATGGACAAGCGATAATTTGCAACGGAATTTTAATTGCAAAAAGTGCACTTGATGATGAAGATTTAAAAGCCAATCTTCTACAAAGCAAGTTCAAAAACTCCTTTTAACAGTATCCGATAACAATAATTAATTTACTTTTGTTATTCATTGTTTTAATTAAAATATCTGCATTTCAATTTATTTTAATTCATTTAAAGCTGATATTATGATCAATATATTTTTGCACTTCTGTTAAAACAGATTGCATGCATGTGCATGTGGGTGGGTGTAGGCGTGTGCCATTTCAAGCCCTATATCGCCAATAATGGTAGTACGACTTGAATGCAAGTATTGTAAAAGATTTTTTTACTTATTCCCTCATAACTTGTATGAGATGAAAAATGTACTATGATGACAACAAAAGGCTACTGCCTAGCTTTAAAATTTTCTTCTAAATACTGTTTTATGTCAGCTGCTGGTTTTCATTTTCTTTTCTACTGAAGGAACAGACCATGATGTCAAATTCGAAAATTTTGATAAACTGCCTGAAGTCAACATAGTGTGTAACGAAGCAAATAACATGTTTTTTTTCCCCATACAGATATCGACGAGTGTTCTTCGGGCGCATTCGAATGCTTTCGATGCGTCAACACCCCAGGAAGTTATGAATGTCTGTGTCCAGAGGGTTTTCGGTCGATTTCGGCGATTCAGTGCGAAAGTAAGACTTCCTTGCATTTCTAAGACACACAATTGCGATATGTTTTTTTATGTGCGACATTTTAGTTTTTTCCTGAATACTCATTATGAAAACAAATTTTTTTTACATGCATCATACAGTTTTTTAGACAAAAACCAATTTTTATTACTAATAAACAGTTACTATAAATTAAACTTGACTTTGCTTTTAAGAAAAGATGAAAAAAAGTCGATATAATAAAACAGATTTTTTTTTTTTTTTTTTTTTACAGAGTTAGAATGCATTCTTGCTTAATTTTTTGGTAGGTTTGTACATTAGAAAATTCAGAATTATGTGTTCTGTTTGTAAAATGTTTTGTTTTTTTCATACTGGAAATATCCCTTGGGTATTTAATTCTTGTACTAGTAATTAATTCTTATATTCTAGCATTTAATTCTTGTTCTGTTAGAAATGCATACTGCAAGTCAGTTTCAAAAAGTACTTCTATTCAGAAATTTAATTTCCTGTAATGTTGCGCAGTTGTATAAGCTTCAAATAAATACATCACCAGATTAAGTCTATAATTAAACTTGAGCCTGTATGTATTTTTTTTTGCATCGACACAAATAGAACTTTGAACCTGTGTGTATTTGGAAGACTGACATTGTGTGGGATTCTTTGTTAGCAGAGGATAAATTAAAATCCGGCAAATATCGACACCCATTCATAAAAAGATATAATTGAATTGGAGTCACAATCACCATCGTTCAAGACAAGCTTAAGTAGTAGTACTTTAAGCCTTCTCTGAATAGGAGCTTTCAGACAGTGAAGAATGCGTAAAATTTTATAAGCAATTCAAACTCAATGTCGAACCGCGTACTAAGATGTTCTTTTATCTTAAGTTACTTACCACCAGTTACTTAGTGAATTGTTGGTTGTACACTCATGTCCATAACTTAAGGATAATTCAGAATCACACAGAAATTGAACTCTAAAATAAAAATTTCACCTGTAGAATTATCACACACATCTTGAAGAAGAATATGCAAATTACAGGAAACCACCAGATGGCGCGGATAGTACGTCACAATGACGAGAGTGTAAGAGAGGGGTATATAAGGAATGGTGGCAAAGAAGTAAAATTGTTCACAAGCGCTTTAAAAGCCGTTCAGTGCAATAACCACATAGTTGTGGCACAAAGGAAGCATTTGGATGATTTTTTACGTGCTGGAATTATCGGACGACTGGAATGTGGACGTACTCAGCTGGAAGTATCCGAGGAACTTGGAATCGCCCAAAGTGTCATCTCCAGGCTTTGGTAACGATTCCAAGATGATGGTAATGTCAGTAGATGTTACAGCACAGGTCGCCCCCGAGTTACAACGCCGAATGAGGACCGGTATTTAGCAGTTACTGCCAAAAGAAACAGACGGAGCACAGCATCAGACCTGTCTCGTCAGCTCTCTTCAGCTACCGGTACGACAGTTTCAAGGCAGACCGTGTACAGACGCTTAGGGCACATTGGTCTATATGCTCGAAGGCCTGTCAGATGTGTTCCACTTACCGCAACTCACTGTCGCCTGCGATTAACCTGGAGTAGAGAGCATGCATTGTGGACACCGCAACAGTGGTCTTGTGTGATGTTTTCCTACGAGTCCAGGTTTAGTTTGCAGTCTGATTCTCGCCGGACTTTCATATAGAGAGCGCCAGGTACCCGCTACCACCAAGAGAATACCATTGAACGACACCGTTACGGTGGTGCAGGATGGCTCGTTTGGTGAGGAATTATTCTTGGTTCCAGAACTGACCTGTATGTTCATAGTGTAACAATGACAGGCCACATCTATCGGGATGTCATTCTGGAACAATATGTACTTTTGTTGCGGGGCGTCATGGGTGCTGAATTTCTGTTGATGGATGACAACACCCGTCCTCACCGTGCAAACATTGTAGATGAATGCCTTCAATTGGAGGATATCACCCGTATGGATTGGCCAGCATGCTCACCGGATTTGAATCCAATAGAGCATGTGTGGGATATGCTTGGCCGACGAATTGCAGCCCGTCAACCCCCTCCCACCTGTCAACCGGAACTTCGGAGGGCATTGCTTGATGAGTGGTGTAATATTCCCCAAGATCAGATTGATAATTTGATACTCAGCATGCCTAGGCGTTGTAAGGCCTGTATTGCATCGTCCGGGAGACATAATCCCTATTAACCATCATACTAACCATGTTATAAAGTTTTTTATAAATAGGTTCTTTTTTTGAAATTTGCTTCAGGGAGTAAAAATTGCAATTTTTATTAATTATGTCAAACATATAGCATCTTTTTTGCTCTTAATTTTTTTGTTTAATAAATAGACTCTACAAATAAGTCAAATTTGTTTTGCTTCTGTCTCTTTCTTTGCCTAAACTTCATTATCCTTAATTTATGGACATGAGTGTAGTTCACTTAATTTCCGTTTGCTTTTGTATACGTTTTGTGTTGAATGACACTTTTCTTTGAAGGTTGCCGTAAAAATTCGTATAAATCTGTGACCGACGCTTTCTGCATAGACTGTCCATCTGATTCTCAGACAGTTGGTGAAGGGAAAACGTCTATACGTGATTGCATCTGTAATTCTGGCTTCACAGGAAATCCAGCTCTTGGCATTCCGTGTAAAGGTAATTTCTTTTTCAGTATAAGTACGTTTTACGTATGACTATCAGGTAAAATTCATCACGAAACTTGCAATGCTCAGACGTTCACATTCTTCACAAGATAAAATAGCCTAGCGTTTCGTGCCCTAGATTTTGGATTCGAGACCCGACGGTGCTATGGATGTTTGTAATGGTTCGGAATCCGCTTTAAAACGTAGGTCCTGGTCTATTATGGCTGTAGAACATTGGATGTAGGGCTGTAAACTCTACCCCGTAAAAAGCAAAGATCTCCTCGAAATCTACCAGCAGGCAGACGGCCTAGACCCACCATGGGATGTTAAACCGTAGGTCCTGGTCTAATATGACTGTAGAACATTGGACGTAGGGCTGAAAACTCTACCCCGTAAAAAGCAAACACCTCCTCGAAATCTACCAGTAGGCAGACGGCCTAGACCCACCATGGGATGTTAAACAGTAGGTCCTGGTCTAATATGACAGTAGAACATTGGACGTAGGGCTGTAAACTCTACCCCGTAAAAGCAAACATCTCCTCGAAATCTACCAGTAGGCAGACGGCCTAGACCCACCATGGGATGTTGCGCCAATGAAGAAGAATTATGAATAGTGGGAACAACAATATCTAGTCAGTATGTAATACAAGATGCTCGGTTAATATTGATGATAAAATCAGAGAATTGTTGACTTGTCGAGCAGTGGTAACGGGCGCAGCTAGAGAGCAGGAAAGCTGAAGCTCACCTAACCTGATCGTCCCACATTTTCATTGTAGCTGGCATGGCATGGCGAGATAGATCCATAGACCAATCAGTCCATGCGAAAACTCATTTGGGCAGTTATCTGTTCATTCAATCGACCAGTCGATTCTACTTTTTTTGAAAGGAAGAAAATTACTGTTATAACCAGGATCGAGAAGTCGGGCAAAAAAATGCCCTATTCCTAAGTCTGTTTTTTACAACGAATCCTGGTTCCTAATTCCTGACTCTTTTCCGTAATTTTATGTTCTATGAGCTTTTTACTAACTGATTTTGGAGAATTGGTGAAATAAATTCAATGACTTTTATTGAACTCATAGCTATAAAAACATCTTTTGCAAAGTATTTTTTTACAACTTTAAATATACAGCATTTTACACTCACTTAAAAGTACTCTGATATTTTTACAAAAAAAAAAATGCATATTTTCTATAAAAATAACAGCACCAAGATATTTTTATTAAAAAGTCGGATTTTAATACTAACTTCTTGCCTTTTACTACAACACTGTAAAAGCAGGATGACAACAATCATATTCTACATCATAATATATATTTTCCCACCCAATTTGCTTTTTCACTATGGCGGCATTTCGGCACATGAATCCTTTAGAATAAGACAACACTTAAGTGAACTAACATAGATCCTTCACGTCGTCTTAATTTGGAATGATTATATTTCAACTGTCCAAACATCTGTATTGTCTGCTACTTTCCTCCTTACTCTTCAAGCGACCTGAGCCTCGCTCTCTTTTCTTTGGTACCAAAGGCTGCAGGTTCGAATTCTCGTGGTTACATGGAGTGATTCAGAATTCACTTTAATAACTTCAGAGAAATAATTCACTTTAATAATTTCACAGAATTCACTGTAGGCCGCTCTGTTTAACCCACGTATGCACAAGATGACCGTAGAGCGACAAACCCAACCTTCCTCATCAAACTACATGTGAAGGAATATTCTACCTCAAATATTCCTCCCATTCAAAAATTGTTGTAGGATTGCACTTGTTTCATGCTAATAAGTCAATGCTTTTATTTTTTAATTATTTTTTAGGTTTTTAAACTAATGTAAATATATTTTTTAATTGTATGATACTTATTTTATTACAGTATGGACAAAAGCCTAATTAAAAGTAATGAAGTTAAATATTGAATAAGTAAATTGTTTTTAATATGTGAAATTGGGTGCACTGATTTCTTCGTCGGCTCTAGAGCTTAATCTGCTTTAAACTCTCTAACTTTTCATTTCGGGATGTTATGTTTAAAAAAATATTTGGATGGTTCGCGGGCCCTTTTAAAACGTAAATTAACTACACTTAACATACAGGCTATTAGAGAAACATTTGTTGTTGGGATTTTTCAACGAAAACGGAGGATTTCACTCAAATATTGAGTGTTTTTGATACAAGCTTCAAATACTTTTTTTCTATAAATCTTATAAACTGCAACTGATTTATCTTTACGTCATCTACATTTAAATACATATTACTTTGCACAGAAACTGAAATGGCTTTTAATAGTCCACGATTATAGTCTGTTGAATTTTTATACTGTTTCTTATTCCAATTTTCTACTTTAAAAACAAAAACTGGTGCTTGCCACCTTTACATTGAAAGCAAATTTTGTAATGCATGTTATTCCGTTTATCTCTAGACATTGATGAGTGCAAGAGAAACACTCACTACTGCCAGCAAGAGTGTCGAAATTCAATTGGAAGCTACACCTGTGCGTGCAGACAGGGATTCAAGTTAATCGATAGATATCAATGCGAAGGTATGTTGAGATTTGTATTGCTTTGTGTTGAGATTTACAAAAACACAATAACATGCATAAAGAGATCCTATTATTACAGTGGATCTACATATGATTGGAAAAGCGCTGTAAACTTCTAATGAAATTGCCAATTAGAGATCGTGTCGGTATTGAAATTAATTTAGATTTGATGCATGATGCATCCCATGGAAAAATATGTGTTGAATTTTAGCCCGAGCATGTTTTTTAGCAATATTTATGTAATGTGACATAGTAGAACATCTTTGTTTTCTATTGCAAGTATTTTGAGAATGACCGTATTTCTGACAGTTAAAACATTGCAGGAAATTTGAAATACGAGGCTGAACACTGCAGTTAATACATACGTATATATATATATATATATATATAAACAAGGAGAGAGATTTAGATTTAGCGGCTTTTAGCAAGTTTATATCTAGGATCTTTAAGTGTGTCTGTTTGTGCAGTGTTTTGTTTGCTTGATTTTTATAGTTTTTTGCATGCTGAAAATGCTCCTTGGGTGTTTAATTCTTGAATTCATTCTTCTAGAAATACTTACAACAGGTCGATTTCAAATAGTACTAATCCGAAGTAATTTAATATTCTGTAAATGATATTATTAGAGCTGTATAGATTCCAATGAATAAGTATAATTTTCTTAAGTCTGTTTATATTTCAAGACAATCATATCATAGAATTGCAAACCTGTTCATTTATTATAAAGGGTGACATTGTACTAAATTCTTTGTTAGGAACAGATAAAATTAAAAATTGGCTATATATAGATATAGCCCATTCATGAAAAGATATTATTGAATTTGGGTCATAATCACTAATGTTTCAAGACAAGCTAGATTACGAATGATTTATGTTTTCGTTGACCCAAAGATTCAGAAAATGAAGAATGCATGCAATTTTATAAGCAATTCAGTTTCGATATCACACCGCCCACTATAGATTCCAACGAAAAGATAGATCCCTACCTTGTTGCTAATAAGGACCTATATGGTCAGAACACCACTTTAGACCTCTCCTATCATTATCAGGAAGCTCCGGAAGTCCCCATTGCTTGAATCCTAAGCATCTTCAAACTCAAATGCCTAGTAACTATTAGCTAGTTGATACACACGGAAACTGAAATGTGCTCTCTGGTATAACATGCCCTGGTAAGTAGCAATGGATCGATCTGAGTTAACAAGAGGGCAATTTGTGTTTTGAAACCAAGCTTCCCTTATTAATTAAAGTTTCACGGGTCTTGCTTGCTTTCTCATAAAGTGCATCTTTCTGCAGAAATCGCCGAGCCAGTTGATTCCAGATCTACAGTTCAACTGTCCTGTGCAGATCACAACGGACTCTGTTCTCACGTGTGCAGCGATGAAGAGTTCGGCGGCGTCAGGTGTTCCTGTCCCGAGGGATTCCGACTTCTTTGGAACAACAGAACTTGCGAGGGTAAACCTTTGCCTAAACAAATATAATATAGCGTATATTAATTTATTTGTTAAAAATAGACCAGCTTAAAAATGTATCTCACCCGTACAGAGTGTAATGAAGCAGAAAAAGACTCCATTTAAATTATTCAGTTCATATATAGCATTGAGTTCACAAGAGATAGAATGAGAAATAAACACATATCCCTCAGTAAAGGATATACACTTCCTAAATTGCTAGGGTTGCAGAGTACATTTTTTTTCTATGCTTAACACTGATTAATCAAACAGCTGTTCAGGTAACAGTGCCTATTCTTATTCGAATATCATTTTATTATAGGATATATTCTATCGAATATGATCTACCTTAAATGTAAATTTCTAATGCCTCTGTCGAATTTAAATCAAGTGCAAAAGCTGGTCACTTTATTTGCTACATGCTATTCAAAAGTTCTTCCAAAATATTGTCTTAATGGACAAGTAAGTCTTCTAAAGACCAGTGTTGTCTGATGAGATCACTTTCATGAAGACGTCTGGTTAACACTGGAGTAATGTTGCAGTATGCAGTTGCTGAATGATCTGGTGTTTCTTGTTTTTAAATAGGTCACTAGTTTAAGTCTATAATTGACTCAAGCATCTTTATATTTTTTTGCATCGCCACCGATAAAACTTCGAACAAGTTTTTATTTTGAAAGATAATCTTGTGTTGAATTTTTTTGCTAGCATCCTATAAATTAAAAGTTGACCAAATATAGATGGCCATCATGATTAGAAATTATTATTGACTTGGAATAATAATCACCATTGTTTCAAGACAAGCTAGATTAAAGCAAGTTTAGCCTTTCTCGTTGCACGATGTTTTTGAGAGTGAAGAATGCATCAAATTTTACAAACAATTCAGATTCAATATAGAACTGCCCAACAAGAAGTTCTCTCATCCCAAGTTTCTTAGTGAGTTATTGGCTGTAGAAGATTTCATTCAATTTTAATTACGTTTCTATTAAAATTCAATTCAACTGAAGTGAGTATCAAAACTCGTTAGAATTTCTTTAACGAATCTTTTCTAAAAAGACAAAAAAATATTCACTCTAATAATGTTCTCGTCCTCTCAGTTTCTCTTAAATCAATAGCTTAGAGTTTCATTAGTTTCCTGTACTTCGCCTTGCCGGGTTTCTAACAAAGTGAATCTTTCTGCAGAAATCAGCATAAGTAACGAATTTACACTGCCTCTGATCCTCGAAACACGTAGGACTTGTGCACATCGCAACGGATTCTGTTCCCAAACGTGCAGCGAGGACGAGCACTGGGGCGTCCAGTGTTCTTGCCGCGAAGGATTCAAACTCCTCTGGGACAAGATAACTTTGCGACGGTAAGTCCCTGGCTACATAAAAAATTCTTTTTGCATCATCCAACGTTTTCCTCACTTTTTATATCATGGTTTGCAGTCACTTATTAAATTAACAAAAAAAAAAAAAAAAACTTTTTATGATTTATTTATTAACGCAATCAAAAATGCGTTATAATTTGATTCAGTAAAAATTCTTTCAAATTTAAATACTGTTGTATAGTACTGCTGTACTTTAATCTTTTACGCCAATGGTTAGAATTCAAAGCATTGCAGAATCTGAATTCAAAACGGAACTTTTTTTTCTACAGACTTCTTCTTCAGTCATTTACTCTATTCCATTTAAATTAAGTCTAATTACGTTTCTATTAAAATTCGATTCTACGAAATTAGTATCAAAACTCCTTGATTTAAAAGTTTGATTTTCAGTAATTAGGTTCTCATTCTCATATTTCCTCTTAAATCAACAGCTAAGATTTGCATGAGTTTCCTGTACTCCGTCTTGATTAGATTCTGACGGGGTTCATCTTCTTGCAGAAGTCTTCGCGCCAACATATTCCAGACCGCTGACCTGTGCAGATAGCAATGGATTCTGTTCTCAAGATTGCAGTAACTTAAAAAGCGGCGTCCGGTGTTCCTGCCGCAGAGGATTCCAACTCCTTTCTGACAAGAGAACTTGCGTCGGTAAGTCTCTGGCTAAACACATAAAAAAATTATTTGCTTTGTCCAACGTCTTCCAGACGTTATACTACATCGCGTATAGTAACTTATTAGGATATTAAAAATATCCTTTTTATAATTTATTTATCAACACAAACAAAAATGTGTCATAATTTGATTCAGTAAGAATCAGAGTAAGAAGTAAGAAGTAATAAAGAAATAATGTAAGAAGTATTAAAAAAATTTTATTTGTAGATGATTTCGAATCTTTACGCTTCAGGGTAGAAACAGTATATTTCAGATTATAGAATAAAATCTAATATCTACAAACATTTGATTCAATTACGCCTAAATAATATCATAGTCTCAAACTAATAAGCTCATGTTTTAGACTATGCTGTACGGAGCTTCATTAGCACGCTTGTATTTTAGAGTTTTATAGGAAATGCATAGAGTGTAATGCTGCGAGTTGCTTTATACTCGTAATTTGACTAGAATTTTTCAGTAGCTGTCTTCCTTTGTATATATAATTTAGGGTTCACATATGCATGCTAAGATAATCACTATGAAATATTAAGCACCTGTGATAAGACAAATAGACTAATTGATAATTGTATTGCATTTGCAGTACAGAGTGTAATGAAATGGAAAAATGTTTCGCTTAAACCACAGAGTTGATATAAAGAATTTTTTTTCCTAAAAGGGAGAATCAAAAACAGATAATTGTCCCTTACTTAAAGCATATGATGTCCTTTAACTGCTAGTGTTGAGTACCTTTATTTCTATACATAATATGGATCAACCAAACAATAATTGAGGTAAAGTGTCTTATTCCTCACTAAATATCATTTTATTATAGAATATTTGCCTGCAAATATGGTCTACCGGAAATGCATATTCCCAATACCACCCACATATGTTCTGTGGAATCTAAGACTTGTATAAAAGCTATTTGCTGCACATCTATCAACTTCAAAAAAGTTCTCCCACATCTTGAGTTCATCAAACAAATTCTTTCGAACAAAGCAATTTAGGAAAAGGTATTTGTGGGAAGAACCTCTTGTTGAAAGTCACCCCTTCACCTATGCGACTATCTCAGCTATGCCTGTCAAAAATGTAGAACGCAATGCAACCAAACATAAGTCAGTACATAATACTGACATCCCTATAATGAAATCATGTTACCTCTTTTCTCCGTATCGGATGGTATCCGGAATTTGTATGGAAGCATCTGCGTACATGCTTTATACTCGTATATACTATATATTACGTACATGCTTGTGTGGGTACGTATATGTGTGTGGCATTTCAAGCTCTATTTCATCAATAATGGTAGTACGACGTATGTGCAAGTATTGTAAAAGATTTTTTTACTTATTCCCTCATAACTTGTATGAGATGAAAAATGTACTATGATGACAACAAAATTCTACCGCCTAACTCTAAAATTTTCTTCTAAATACTGTTTTATGTCAGCTGCTGGTTTTCATTTTCTTTTCTACTGAAGGAACAGACCCTGATGTCAAATTTGAAAATCTTGATGAGTTGCCTGAAGTCAACATAAAAGTGTAACGAAGTAAATAACATGTTTTTTCCCCCATGCAGATATCGACGAGTGTTCTTCGGGCGAATTCGAATGCTTTCGATGCGTCAACACCCCAGGAAGTTATGAATGTCTGTGCCCAGAGGGTTTTGTCGCCAGGGCAATTCAGTGCGAAAGTAAGACTTCCTTGCATTTCTAACACACACAATTGCGATAAGTTTTTATGGGCGACATTTTAGTTTTTCCTGAATACTCATTATGAAAACAAATATTTTTTCCATGCAAAGCATCAGATTGTACCAATTTTCTAAACTTGCTTACTATTAAACAGTTACTATAAATTAAACTTGACTTTGCTTTTAAGAAAAGATTAAAAAAAGTCGAATGCATACAGCAAATCTGTTTCCAAAAGTACTCCTCCGCAGTCATTTAATTCCCTGTAATGTTGCGCAGTTGTATACGCTCCAAATAAATACATCACCAGATTAAGTCTATAATTAAACTTGAGCCTGTTTGGAATTTTTACATAGACTCAAATAGAACTGTGAACCTGTGTGTGTTTTGAAGGCTGATATTGTGTTGAATTCTTTGTTAGCAGAGGATAAAATTAAAATCCGGCAAATATCGACACCCATTCATAAGAAGACATAATTAAATTCGAGTCACAATCACCATCGTTTCAAGACAAGCTTAATTAGTACCAATGTAAGCCTTCTCTGAATAGGAGGTTTCAGACAGTGAAGAATGCGTAAAATTCTATAAGCAATTCAAATTCAATGCCGAACCGCATACTAAGATGTTCTTTTATCACAACTTATTTAATCACCAGTTACTTAGTGAGTGGTTGGCTGTAGTTTACTTAATTAATTCAATTCTACTGAAATGAGTATCAAAATTCTTTGATTTAAATTTGAATTGCCCTAATGAGTTTTCACTACTAAGGCAAAATAGTTCCCGTTAATAATGTTCTCGTCCTCACAGTTTCTTTTAAATTAACGAATAAGAGTTTCATACATTCCCCGTACATGGTTTCTGACACTGTTCATCTTTCCGTAGAAGTCATCGTGCCAACAGATTCCAGACCTACAGTTCCACGGTCCTGTGCAGATAGCAACGGATTCTGCTCTCACGTGTGCAGAAAATGGCACAGTGGTATTCAGTGTTCCTGCCCCGAAGGATTCCGACTCCTTCCGGACAGAAGAACTTGCGTCGGTAAGTGTCTGGCTACACACAAAAAAGTTGTTTTCACCCTCGAAAGTTTTTCAGAGTTTACTTCAGTAACTTATTAAATTAATAAAAATATACACTTTTTATTACTTAGTTATCAACGCAAACAAAGAACGCCTCTTAATTTGATTTAATAAGAATCCTTGAAATGTAATAGAAATGTATTCATACGTGGAGGATCTCGAATCTTTACGGCTCATGTCATAATTAATGCATTGCAGACAATGAATTCAAAACAAGACATGTTTCTGCAGACTCTTTTCTTCAGTCAATCCTTTCTTCATTCTCAATTTCAAAAATCCTATGTTATATTAAGTTCCCCACCTATGTTATGTGGAATTTAAATCTGGTGCAAAAAAGCTGGCCACTTTATTTTCTGCATGTTCTCAATTTCAAAAAGTTCTTCCTCAACGTACTACCAATGTTTTCTGGAATATCGCTCATCAAATAAATTAATGTACGCATGCAGTTTAAAAACAGCACCACTTGTCGATTGTCCCCCTAGTGTTATTTAAAACCCTATGTTGTAATTTTATCACAACTATCTCTCCACCTTTGACAGCATTCCCTTTCCTGTGATTTCAGATGTGGATGAATGCGCAAACAGTGTTCTGAACAAATGTGACCATGACTGCCACAATACTGAAGGAGGCTACAGCTGTTCTTGCAGAGCTGGTTACATCTCCTACGATGGCTTCAAGTGCGAAGGTAACAAAAAGTGCGACATTCCTTCGCATTTCTAACTCACATCTTTAGATCAGTGGTGTCCAATGTTTTTAGCCGTCTGAGATCTCGTCCCAAGAAGTAAATAAATGTTTGAGGCTGTATTTGGAAGATATAAAACTGTCTCGGACTGTACGTATCTATTCATTTAAGGATAGTTGCTTAGCAAATAAAAAAAAAAAATTAGCAGGTAACGTATAATCTAAGATGTTTACCTCGAGAAATTAGTATGCATTTATTTTTTTATTTCTTTTCGTGTAAAGTTTATTTTAAATCACTGACCCTTTTATGATTGAAGAGAAATAACTTAAAAAATAAGTAGCATAAAAAAAAAAAATTAATTCAATTCTACTCTATTGCAGAATGTCTTTTATAAATAATTTTCATTCATTTTTTAAGTTTATCTGGCGCCATCTATTGGTAGACATATGCAACTTAAATCTAATCTCTCGTCCCAAGAACTAAATAAATGTCTGAGGCTGTATTTGGAAGATATAAAACTGTTTCGAACTGCACGTATCTATTCTTTTAAGGATAGTTGCTTAGCAAATAAAAAAAATTAGCAGGTAACGTACAATCTAAGATGTTTACCTCGAGAAATTAGTATGCATTTATTGTATAATATATTTATTTTTTTATTTCTTTTCGTGTAAATTTTGTTTTAAATCACTGACCCTTTAATCACTGAAGAGAAATAACTTAATAAATAAAAATACGAAGTGTGCTTCGATATGTAAACAAAACGTTCGTTATTTATTATTTTACATTATTATATTTTCCGGACATTACTCAAAAAATGATACAACTAAATAAAATTTTTAATGTTATAATGAATTTTATGGCTTATGTTCAGAACCAGAGTTGGGCTTCGACCTCAAAAAGGCACATCGTTGTTTAAAGGGGATATCTCCAAATATTTGTTTTTGTATATATTTTGTGTTGAATAACTCTTTTCTTTGAAGGCTGCCGTAAAAATTCGTATAAATCCGTGACAGATGCTTCCTGCATAGACTGTCCATCTGATTCCCAGACAGATGGTGTAGGGAAAACGTCTGTACGTGATTGCATCTGTTATCCTGGCTTCACAGGAAATCCAGCTCGTGGCATTCCGTGTAAAGGTAATTTCTTTTCCATTATACAACTGTGTCCTAAAAGTAAGACCAATTTTCAATTTAAAATTCCCGGGACTTATTAAATTTCGATTTTTTTTTTTTTTAGGTTGCTGGCACTGTTCTTGACATCTGTGTGAAATGTCACCTCAAAATATTCATTAGTGCTTGAGTTACGCTTGGCTTTGTGAGACGCTAAAACTGATTTCGGCAATTTTTGAAATGCCTAAATGAATTAAGCAAAGAACTTGCATTAAATTTTGTTTCCGGAAACGTACAGAATGTTGCAGAAATCACTCGGTGAGCATTCCTATATCGGAAAGAAATGTTTAGAAATGGTATAAGCAGTTCAAAAAAGGCAGAGAACGCATTGAAGACGAAGAACCCTCTGGTCGACCCTCAACCTCAACCGACGAAGCTCACGTCCAAAAAATTAAAGATTTGGTGCTTGATGTTGCAATGCTTGCTGATGATGTTGCAATTTCAAAACCATCGGTCAATTCCATTTTGGGCCTCGAAAGCGTCAAATCTCGATTGGTACCGAAAATACTGAATGCGCCAGCTCACACTGCATTAATTCTTCGTGATTTTTTTTCGCCAAAAATGAAACCCATATCGTTCCAAAACCGCCGTATTCACACCGTGCGATTTCTGGCTATTCCTTAAACTCAAAAGACCAATCCGGGGACAAGGTTTTGAGTCGATTGAAGAGATTTAACGTGAATCGCCGCGCGCATTAAAGGCTGTCCCTGCCGATGACTTTTTAGCATGCATTGAGGATTGGAAAAAATATTGCTATAAGTGCATTGTGTTTTAGGGGATTACTCTGAAGGCGATGAAATAAATTTGGTAGAATAAATGAAGAGTTTTCGAAAAAAATATAATTGGTCTTACTTTTTAGGCAAAGTAGTAAAAAAGGTATATAAATTTTTTCCATTGATCCTGACGTTATAGAAGCTTACATAACAAATGAACGTTATTAAACGGTCTATTTACTCGACTCTCGTATTATTACTGCAGGGGAGGAATCTTGGGTTAGTATGTTTTTGAGAACTAATTTGTATCGTTACTTCTCGGAAAAGATATACAGTTGTATGTACACCGCTCCTGGAAAAACCCAGTAGTTTAACCTAAAATCCGCATATAGATATGAAGAATAACAGGTAATCTAGTAAGAATAACAGGTAATAAGTGCTAAGATGTCTAGAAAAATACAAAATAAATTTGAATAAATTGAAGAGGAAAGTCGTCGAAAGGAAGAGCAAGTCGATGCAAGGACCATGCAATTCAGATCCGACATCTGAAGAAAAATGAGTTTCAAGTCCCGGCAGTGCCATGGATATTTGTAGTGGTTCGGAATCCACTGTAAACCGTAGGTCCCGATCTAATACGATCATAGAGCGTTGCGGGGGTGTTTTTACTCCGCGTCCGTAGCTTATCTTCAAGATACACTCACCTCCTGGGTAGGGCTAAGTGAGTAACATCGATGCAGTCTTGCTTATGGCATAAAGACAACTGTCTAAGTTTTTGCCAGCTGCATTAGAATAAAAAGAAAAGAAACTATCAAAAAGTCACTGTGTAAGTTCTTGATTGAATTTTGTATCGAGGAGTTTACTGAAACAATTGAACAGTACTTCTTATGAATTACCCATTGTTATTGAAAATCTTGAACTTCTTCCGCAGATATCAATGAATGTGCCGCCTTGGACAACTTTGGCTGCTCCGACAACTGCCTGAACGTCCCTGGAAGCGCCATCTGCACATGCTTCCCCGGATTCCAACTGCAAGAGGACCAAAAGACGTGCAGCGGTGAAGTAACACACATTACTTGTTCGCTTTCCCCTAACCTTGTGGTTTCCACTTTTCCATTGTAGCTGCCACGGCATGGCGAGACAGAGCCATGGCATGGCAGCTCATTTGCGCAGTTATCTGTTCATTCAATGATCAATCGATTCCACTTTTGTACGGAAGAACATTACTAGTATAACCAGAATCGGGAAGTCGGGCAAAAAATTTCCTACCCTAAGCCGGATACAGCTTGATGGCCAATTGGCTAGAGCTCGTGCCTTTGGTAACACAGACTCCAGATTCGAATCCTGCCGGTTGCATGGATATTTGTTAGTGGTTCGGAATCCACTGTATACTGTAGGTTCTGGTCTGTTTAGCCCTTGTGTGACAAGATGACAGTAGAGCGACAAACCAAGCCTAAATCGGATTTTTACAATGAATAATGGCTCCAAATTCCTAATTCTTTTCCGTAATTTTATGTACTGTGAATTTGCTAATTTAGGTGAATTGGGGAAATAAATTCAATGACTTTTATTGAACACATATCTATAAAAACAGCTTTTGCAAAGTATTTTTTACAACTTTAATTGTATAGTATTTTCACTCACTTAAAAGTATTCTGATATTTTTACAAAAAAATGCATATGTCCTATAAAAATAACAGCACCAAAATATTGTAGAAAAACTTAAGACATGCAGAAGGAAATTCTACATTTGAATTACAAATATGCTATATTTGTAATCTAGTGCTCGGCTCCACGGGTTTCGGGTTCGAGTCCCGGTGGTGAAATGGATGTTTGTAGTGGCTTGGGATACCATAGGTTCCGGTCACTTTAAACCATAGGTCTCCGTCTAATATGACTATTGAGCATTGGGTGTAGGGTTAACAACCCTACCCTATAAAAAGGAACCCTCTCCTGTTTTGAAATCTTCCAGTAGGCAGACTGTCTTGGCCCACCATAGGCTGTGTAGTGCCAGGAATTAGTTTTGTACTTGTAATACATTAAATCTTATTTTCTCCTAATAATAGAATAGTTTCTATAAGATCTTTCATGGTTGATCCAAGCTTGCTTTCTATAAGCCTGAAAGTTGTGAAAAACTGATTTGCTCTAAAGCAGTCACTTGTTTTTGCTGCTGGTTGCATTATTGAAGAATAACATTGAATGGCCTCATTAAACATCTCATTTTAACATTAATTCCTAGAATTTTGGGAAAATAAAAATTATTTTTGTAAAAAGTCGGATTTTTAGACCAACTCCTTGATTTTGACACTGTAAAGGCAGGATGATAACAATCATATTCCACATTACAATATAGCTTTTCACACCAAACTTGTTTTTCATTATGTTTCACCCATGAATCCTTTTACAATAAGATGACACTTAAGTGAACTAGCATAGGTCCTTCACATCGCCTTAATTTAGAATGATTATCTTTCAACTGTCCAAACATCTGGAGAGTTTGCTACTCCCCCTCCTTCCTCTTCACACTCCATGTGAAGGAATTTTCTACCTCAAAAATTGTTGTATGCCTGCACTTGTTTCATACTAGTCGCACAATGCTTGTATTTTTTATTTACATTATTTAAGTTTTAAAAATAGCTGTAAATATATCTTTTAATTGTATTGTATTTATTTTATTACTGTATGGATAAAAGCCTCATTAAAAGTAAAAAGTTTAATATTGAATGGAATTGTGGAATTGGGTGCACTGATTTCTTCGTCGGTTCTAGAGCTTAAAAAAAGCAAAAATATAATTAACTTAGTTTTATAAAAAAAAAAAAAACTCTTAAATTTTGATTCTTTAACAAAAATGAAAATAAAAGCCAAAAGACACGTAAATCAATTACTGATCGTATAAAGAAAAAAAAATGGTAACACCTAAATTTTGAGCATTAATGCACAAATTCGATTGCTATGATCACTGCAATGGAAATCTTTATGATGCCTCAGAAATTCTCCGGTAAATTCAGTTATCTGATCTCAGAATACCTAGAACTGACTTGTTCTTCAAGGAACTTTCATCAACAATGTTGTCAAGATTTTGCCAGGACCTATTTTTCAACTTTCAACTTAGGGGCATAATATTACAAAATAATACAATATATATATATATATATATATATATCTTGAAAAAAGTTTCCTTATGATACAAGATGCTGGGCTCCATGTGCATTTCCCTGGTTAACCACTTTTGATTGACTAACTACTGTATATCTTGATTAGCTGACAAGATCGGCATTTCGCCCAAACTCTTGGCCGTCACAGGCTGTAAAAGTCTCATAAATCCTTAACTTTTTCATGCTGAAACTACAAAAATTATTGCTGGACAAGGAAAGCACTCTCCTAGACATCTGAGAGACAGCTTTTTGCAAATAGGAGACAGTTGAAGTAGGCTATTCACTGCACAGGTGTTCCCAACTCACTCGGAACCTTTTCTTCTCATTTCCAGACATCGATGAATGCAGCATTAAAAACGGAGGATGCGACGGCGTCTGTCACAACACCGTCGGAAATTTCACCTGCAGTTGTGACGAAGGGTACGTCCCTTCCGAAGTGGACAGATATTCTTGCGTAGGTGAGCTGTTTTTTTTCTTCTTCTTTTTCTTTACATTGTTTTGTCTTATAAAATAATGTGAATTGAAACTTTAACATTTCAATAATTTTTTAGCCAGACACTTAACCTGAGGTTATTTGTTCTTGAGTATAAGTACTCAAAGAATGTCAATCAAAAAAGGTCTGGAAATCATAATTTTTGATTGATGAAATTTTATGTCCTCCTTAGATGTGGACGAGTGCAAAGAAAACAACGGAGGTTGCGTTGATATTTGCGAAAACTTCCAAGGTGGATATCAGTGCCTCTGTTCTGAAGGATACCACGCGCATCCTGATGGGAAATCGTGCATAGGTGAGTTGAAAATCCTATTTCATTTTTTATACTTATACTCAGCATGAAAAGTCCTTCTCAAACAGCGAGAACAAGGATGTGAATTCGTTGAAAAAGTCTTGGCGTATATCCTATGAAAAAAAAAATGAATTCATACGAATGCTAGCATTTTTAATTTGAAAACTTTACATTTTTCTATTCATACTTCATCAATTTAAATATACCCTTGGTTATTATATTAAAAATGTTTTATAAAAATTTCTAATTTTGATATCTTGAATGGAATATTGTTACTATCTGGAATGAAATATTTTTTTGAAAATTTACTTTTCATATCGGACGGTAACCTAAAAATGTTTCTTGTTTTGAGTATTCATCATAATACGACAGATTTTATTTTCTTAAGTACACTTTAACAATCGAAATAAATAAAATTGCAAAAGACAAAATTAGTTGATATCATACAAATTGTGGCTGCAAAAGATTAAAAAAAAAAGGGCCAAAACAAAAGTGCCAAGAAAAGGCGCAATAGTTAAACAGGAGAAAAAATTCCAATAACCAATATCAGAAGGAATATTCTATGACGTTCCATGCAATTAAATTATACATTAAAAATGAAATTTATACAGATTTAAGGCAGTCTTACATTTCTTCTCCAACATCTTTCTAACATCCTTTGCAGGAATATCTTCCACGATAAATGGTTGGTTATCAGTTCTAGATTCTGACTGGCCACTATTGTCTTCAAGCCCATTCTTCATCTAATTGAACTCAGATTCTGTTGCATCTTTTTTGTGCAACTAAGCACTCAAATGGCCAGTAAACAATTATATGAGTGGCCTGAACTAGTATCCTTTAATTGTATTTTCCATAAGCATTGAAGAGAATGAATCTAAGGATCAAACCAATACCAACAACAATGTTACCAAAAATTGTATTTCATTTACTCCCAGCCATCCATTGTCCCAAAGTGTATGTGCCACATCACTCCTCACTGCGTTGCAAAGATAGTCCTCGCAGCAACAGAACCGTCTACAGGTCTGGCATAGTTCCCGAAGACATCCAATTCCCCGTGGGGGCCTTGTGCAAGGTGAAGTGCGACAAGGGCTACGACCTCCATCCCTCTTCTCATCCAATCATCTGCCAGAATAACGGCAAATGGAACGCCACTCCACCTGAATGTCAAGGTGAGTTCGAAATGTAATAGCTATAACATGAATGAGTTTGCCCTTTTGGGTTTTAAATTATCTGAAAAATATATGATTCATTTAAAGATGCATGGTAGGCCCAGGTTTTATCTTCTTTTCAAATGGTAGGAGCTTTGCCATCATGTTATTTGTTACTGGAACTGTAAATATTTAGTAGATTCAATGTTGTTGTTGTTTCTTATTCCACTTGGCTGGCCAAGCTCACGAGCCGATACGTACTCATGATTGAAGGGTAAGGAAGCAGCTTCTGTTGTGAGGGAGCACCCGCAGGTAGAAGTCTGACTTTGGCTCCGTGACGATCTTACAGTCATAGGAGATCGGGACCTACGGCTTAAAGTGGATTCCGAACCACTACAAACATCCATGGCACCACAGGGAATGCAATGTACCAAAGGTTACCGCTGCAAAGCACCCACGTTATACCTTCACAATTTGAAACAAACACAGCCAGAAATGTCATTTAGGTGTTCGCAATCTCCTCCATTTTGCAGCCAATCGACTTTTCATGTTTATATTCTGCATAGCATACATAAACTGAGACAAATAAAAATGCACAATTTTTGTCATGCTGAATTTATTGCAACTGACATAATTGTTAAAATTCATCAACAATTCCTTTTAGGAAACAGATATAAATATAAGTTCTTGTTTAATAACATAATTTAAGACATTAATATTTTAAACATCAAACTCTCGATCACAAAAAAAAAATATTTGCGACAAGATATTTCCTTCTCTGTATGTTTACCAAATAAATTAAATGTGATCACTTACTGGAAAACATTTTTTAAGGAAGACTTCTAAAACACACAAATGGTATAAGCAATTTAGGAAACGACCATTTTCTTGAATTATTCTTAAGTACTTCTCGAGGCCCTGCTTTCAAAAGAGAATAAAAAAAAATTTCTCGTCCATGGTCAGGCTCCAAGTCTTCGCAGCATAAAAAAAAAAAAAAAAAAATATCATAATATCAGTTTAATTTTTTTGATGAAATAGAAGGTTTTTAAATTTCTTAATCCATAAAAAGCTTTATTAGCAGTAACTACACGCTTCTTACAAGTACATTGTTAGCAATAATACATTGTTAGAAAAGGAATTAATACTTTTTTAAAAATATTTTCATCAATCAGATACTAATTTTCTGTAATTTTTATGCAATTCTTGTTCAACAGAAAAAGTTCTTCAGTATTTTTTGTTAGGGTGATTTAGTTTTTATGAACACATTACAGAATGGCCCCTGATTAATTCTCAAAAACTTCAAACTTGAAACATAAAACCTTGAAATGGAAATAGGCATAGGCGCGAGAATTTCAAGTGTGATAGCACTCGTTTTAACATTGTAAAACTGTCATGAAGTTAGTAACCTTACTTGTGTATGTCTGATAACTATTCCTCGAGTACCAGAGCGAGAAGTAGCTTCATAGAGGGTGCACAAACATTGATCAGATACAACAAGCATTCCGAAAGAAAGGGAGGACAAAGCCTAAAACAGTGGATGCAAAATAAACTTTTTTTTTTTTTTTCTTTCTTCTTCTGGCTTGTTTGAGCAATTGTTGAGACAAATGAAGTGTTAAAGTGTAAGGATGAATTTTGTCCAATTCCATTGTTTCAGTTTTGCAGTGTCCGCCCCTGTTGCCCCCCGAGCATGGCGACGTGTACCCCCCTTCCTGCAAGGACGGCACCGTACAAGTGAAGGAGAAGTGCATCTTCACATGTCTTCAAGGCTTCCGCATCACCGGACAAGAAGTGTTCACTTGCAACAACAACCTCAAGTGGGACGTCAAGAATGGCACCCAGTGCTTGCCAGGTAAAAATGTCAGGCGACGGCAAAAGTCTACTGACAGTCAAATTTTGTCTAAATCGTAGTTTTATCAGATGGAGTGTATTAAATGAAATTTCTATTAGAATTGAAAGCTTTTTAATCATCAGCACTGCAATGCTAATCCTTTTCATGCCATTCCATGACCCCATGCATCGTGCCAATTTCTCAGATATTGAATACTTTTTAATGATGTCGCATTTCGGGTGATAAGAAAGCAAAATGTCATTTTAAAGTAATTCATTCTACCATATACGTTTAAAGTATTCCATTCTATTCCATGTCCACTTTTTCTAATTATTAGAACAGTTCTTTTCATACACATTAGAAAGTAATAAAATTATCCATTTTTCAAAATGTTAAATTTGGAAAGGCAAAATAATAATAATAAATAAATGAATTCGTTTTCTTTTCAGATATATCAACGAATGCTGGAAAAAACGGCGCAAAATTCGAACAAAATATCAGCGAACAAAACCCGGAAATTACCATTCGCCCTTCTAAAGCCTGTTCCTTAGTATCACATGCACATATGTGCTTACGTATTTGACATCTTTGTTTGAAAACATAATTTTCATCTTCCATTTACTTTTTGGGAAAATGGACAAAATATACAAATTAAAAAAAAAAATTTTTTTTACCCAAATTTACAAGCCCCAAAGAGACCCTAGAAGCAAGTGTAAAATATGAAAAATATGATGTGCTTTTTCAAAATGGTGTTTCCAAAAAATATAGGAACTAAGTGATACTTTGACGATTATTTTTCAGAAACGGACGCTTTCATCGTATGCTCAGAAGACATCACTGTGGAACTAATGCCCAATGAGACCTCAGCCGAAATATTCTTGATCCCACCAAAGTCCAACATAGAACCAATTCTGGTCAGACCCGACTGGATCTCTCTCGATAGGGTGAACTTTTTCCCTGCAGAAGAAACGAAAGTCATGTTCTATGTCGAAGACTCCTACAACAAGGCCGAGTGCAACATCAGCGTTTTTGTAATAGGTGAGATTCTTTTTACAGAGATCGTTGCCTCTACAGTATACCCCATTCAGAAGACTTATGGTAGATCCGAACAAAACGTAATTTGAAATCAATATTTATTTTCAAAATACATTTTTCACGAAGCCAACGACAAGAGAAAATTTCCTGATCTGTTACATCTGCTTGATTATTACTATTTTTTTTTTTTTTTTTTCGTGTATAGGCGAGTCGTTGTACTCTTAAAATGCTGTGCCATGGAATTCCAATGCGTGCCATGCCCTTATATCCATGTAATATTTCCTGTACAATTCGTGCAATATCATAATCAAGTTATTCCTGATTGGTAAAAGGCTAAAAAAATGTTTGGAAACATGATGAATATTAACATACAAAAGACTTTCCAAAACAATGAATGAATTAAGTAAAAACAATAAAATAATTTGTCCTTAATGCCCAAACTCAACAGGAAATACCACACAATATGATACAGTATGTTGAACTGTGTTTACAAGAAAACGAAATTCATTTCTAATATCTGTTTTGATAGAATGATTCTGGAAAAGAAAGATGACGTTAAATTCCTGCAGACGATTGTAGCGATGATTCAAATGATAAACAAAACTACCACGATGCAGTTTTGTTCAACTCTACATACATTACTACACAACCCTTACATACATTATCATATAAGTTGTTTCCGAATGCCGGCCATTTTAAAAGAGGCTACTGGATATGCAAGGTACATCACGGGAAGTAGACTGCCCTAATATTGTAGAACCATTCTGGGTTCACTCGTATTGTATTAATATGTGTGCAACTAGAATTTTATCTAGAAGAACAGTAAAATCAAGTGAGAAAAAGAATGAAAGATTAGAAGAAGAAAGGAATTAAAATGAAAAATTAGAAGAAGTAACACGTTCGAATTTTATATTTTAGGAAATTTTTTTTTTCTTCTAATGCAGCTGGCAAATAGACCGTGGTCTTTCGCCATAAGGGCTGCACCGATGTTACTCACTTTGCACTACCCAGGAGGCGCGTGTAACTTGATGGTAAGCCACGGACGCGGAGTAACAATGCCCCCAGCGCTCTACGATCCTATTAGGACCGGGACCTACGGCTTAAAGTGGATTTCGAACCACTACAACACCCATGGGAAAAGCCGGGATTTGAACCCGATACCTGTGGTACCGAACGGCCATTCGGCCATCAGGCGCCTATTTTAGGAAATAATAAACAATTAAATGTTATTTAACATTCGAAACTACAAATTTTTGTTATCAGTAAGAACCTGATACGAATATCGTTATTGTTCGGACAGAACGATTAGATAGAAATGCTAGAATGAATCTTGAGAACAATCTGTTAAGAACTTTTACATTCTTAGTGTTCTGATATTTTTGGGGTGTGATGCTGTTCTTAGGGAACTTCCGTTGGGTTGCCAGAGTTTGGTGAGAATCGAATATTCAATTGCTTTGGGCCGAGTGGCAGCAATACTAAATTATAACTAGGGATTGCAATATCGGACCAAAAGTTCAATACCGGCATTCGGTATTTTTAGATCTTAATACCGGGATACCGGTAGTAGAAATTTCAGAAAAAGAAAAGAAAACACAGATGTTTTTTTGTTTTATTTGCCAGTTTTATTAGAGAATGCAAATATCACAAAAAAAATTAGCAACTTTTAAATTATAACAGTATATATGGAATCACAAAAAAGTAAAGGAACATCTTATTTATTTAAATCACAAAAAGTGTAAAAATCCCTATTCAGTCTGTGATACTACTACAAATTTTTGAAATGTGATTTTAAAAAATATAATGCATCAATTGTACTATCATTAAGCCTGGAACGTAATTTTATGCAAAAATTTTGTGCCAACTGTCGAAAACGCTCTTTCAGCATCTACGCTAGTTAGTGATACTGTTAGTAATGCGCAATATACTTTTTCCAAGTACTTTCCTCTAAATCCATCATCTTCAAATAAATTTATTACTCGTCTGATTGTTTTGGATATAGCTGATTTCTGTATTGTATTTTTGTTCAAGACACAATTCTCTTTCACTATCGACATAAGTGTCATACATCTATTATCCTAACTGAATTCCATAAGCATAGAACAATTGCTGATTTGCATCAATCAACTTTCCAATTTTTTCATAACCGTTGCTCCAAGCCCGCCAACCGTCCATTTGGTGAGTGTCTGTGTGTAACCAGGGAATTTGGGAAGACTTCCTTAAGTGCCGGCAGTGCAATGGATGTTTGTTAGTGGTTCGGAATTCACTTTAAACTGTAGGTCCGGTCTGCTAAGCCTTCGTGTGCACAAGATAACAGTATGGCGACAAACCAAACCAGCTTTCGCTTCGATTGTTGGATTTCGTATCAAGTCCAAAACTTGGCTGGCTTTCCAGCACGGACTCAAAGACAGTATTATAAATGAAAAACTTTAAAAACCTACTTTATAAACATACTGCTGCTCCTAACCTCTTTTACGTTTGTAAAAGAGAGAAGAAGCAGCAGTATGTTTATTGTTTGCCAATAATCAAACTTAAAATCAGCTCATTCTTCCCATTAAGTCACGTCATTAGGTAAGTCGGTTCATTTCCAAAATAAGTTAAGTAAGTAAAAGGCAATAGAATACTGTATTGGGTTTTTAATACGATTTTATTAGTTTCGCCTGTATGTTTGTATGTATGTAAATGACTCTTTGGGCCCGATTTTGCCCTACTTTAAGCGGTCAGATTTAATTTAAAAGTTGTAGACTTATCAAGGACCGACGACACTAAAATATTTTGATAAGTTTATTATCTCATCATATAAGAACTGTAGTTCCAGTTCTCCGTACCGGGACCTCATTTAAATATTATAGTTTAAAAACACGCTTTTAGAGTTAATCAAACTAAAAAATAATTGTTAACATAAGAATGGAGTGACTGACGAGAAAATGAATGCCACTGCTCTAAAAGCGTGGGGTGCTGGATATCAATAGTTATAATTTTTCACTAGTTTCATTCCGAAATGCAGAGTTAGTTTAAAAATGTCATACAAAGCACCCCACGCTTTTAGAACAGTGGCATTCATTTTCTCGTCAGTCATTTTACTCTTATGTTAACAATTATTTTTTACTTTTTAGTTTGATTAACTCAAAAAGCGTATTTTTTAGTTTTTTTAAACTATTAATTTATTTTAGTACTATAGCTTTAATATTTTGCTCTCGAATTCCCTACTGTTTGCACCAGTTTTTATAGTTCCATTGAATAACTAATGTGGTATATACGCTGCTGCTAAGAATTTTTAAAAAAAAATTATGTTTAATATGTTATATATCGAATGATGTTTGTTTTTTATGAATTTGTGTTTCCATATAATAAAACAGCCCTTATAAAAGAATTTATTATTTTATATCTACTTCCCACGAAATCCTGTTTAATGTAATCTACGTGCAGATAAGGAGCCCCCCTTTTTCCTCGACTGCCCCGAGACCCTCTCCGTGACAGGATCCGGCTCGCAGGGCACCGTCGTGGACTGGCAGGAACCGATTGCAGACGACAACGTGGGAATCGCCTCCATTACGAAGACTTTGGTGAGCTCCTTCCCGTCACATCACGCATTTATTTTAATAAGGTCGCTTTATAATGGAAACACAAGTCCGGTGATAAATATTCTGCTCAATTACACATCTTATTTATCGTTACTTAAGGGCTTAGTTATTTTAATTAATTCTTCCGAGTTAATTACATAAAAAAAACTCATACCAATGAGGGAAAGCATAAATTATAACATTCGTGAAATCAGCCACAAGATTTGACTATAGCCGCGTCCACAAAGCATTCGTCCATTCACGAGTGTTAAGCCCCGTCTACATTTGAATGTGCAATAAGCGAGCGTCGCTGGCCGACGTTCTCCAACCCGGTTTTGCTTCAATATGGACGGAAAATATTAAGCATGCGAGAAAGTTTGCCATTTCTCAGGCAAGAAAAAGTTCCGCTCCAGATAAAGTCGGTCTTCGGTCACGCATTACAGGATTTACGAACTTCCGAAAACAATTGGGTAGGGAGGGGGGTTACACTGAACCCGGAAAGAGTGTTCTCTAGTGACACTCATGACTCTTGCATTCAAATGTATACAAGTCTAAGAAAAATAACTCAGACCAACCACTTGGAAACATATAGATTTGGTTTGATTCAAATAACTGGTTAATAAAAAAAAAAATTTTTTGGAGGGGGGGATGGGGGGTAAAAACGAACAGGCATTTTTGCAGCGCAACCTGTGGGCTTCAATCGTTGACAATTCAAAATAGTTGCGAAATAGCATCCGTTCCATTTAAAGTGATTTGTTTTCAGGACGGAGCTTTCGCGAACGACGCATTCAAATATGGACGCGGCTTTTCAGTTTCACATCAAAATACAAGCCCAATTATCTCACACCACAAGCAAGCAGTGGTTTAATCGAAAATACTTTCTTGTAAACCACAATCCCCAAGTAGAGCAAGTTTTTCACCTGGCCCGGTTGACGACATGAGTCTGTGTTCCGTTAACATAAAAACACATTTCGCTTTCAAGTATGGACGCAACTTACAGTAAAAGCGAAAAGGTCAAAAAATCCAAAAGAATCATTCTTCAAGTATTTCCACACAAGTTAATCTCACCTAAAAACTCACATTTTTCTTTAAGAATTTCTAAAACTTAAAGAGAGGTACATCAATGATTTTAGTGAATTTTACTATTTTAATACATTCTTTTAAAATCTAATTGGCTAACAGTCAGTTGTCCAAGTCCTGTTGCAGAAAATGCTTACAATTTCCGAATGGAGGTTGTTGGTTTCAAAATCTGACAAGCAATGCCAAACAAAGAGGGATGTGCACGATAAATCTGTAAGTTAGATATTCACCTCATTGGGTTCGGGGAAAAAAGGGAAGGATGCCTCACTGTGGATATAATGTTGCACTCTGGTTAACGGTGAATCTATTACATCCCAACTGTTCTAGTAGCGAAAAATCTCAGATCAAAATGACCAACGTTTTTAAAAGGAATGGAAATACTCGATGAACAATCTTGAAATAATTTACTTCTAATATCATATACTTTATTTCAGACATCTAGGTATTAATTTTTATTTGCATTTAACTACCGCTTTCTCGTTTATGGAGATAAGAGCGATGCAGTTTTTTATTATTATTAGCGCTAGATATTTTTAACATCTAAATTTTTTTCAGGAACCGAATTCTACTTTGTACTCGGGAATTCATTTGGTGCAGTACGTAGCTCGAGACTTCGCTGGAAACATGGGAATGTGCTCGTTTGAAATCAACATTACAAGTAAGTAGCGATTAACAGCAAACACAAATTGTTCATATTTACAAGGGAATTTCTTGTATAGTTACTATGAATCCGCTATTTACAAGTGGTCACGAAACAAGCTATTTTAAGACCAATTTGTAGCTAAACCACATGTTAATAGTAACTTGTATACATTTGGTTTTTAAAAAAATCATGCTTCTTGTGTGCTGTAGGCGAGGGCTGCAGCGAGCTGGCCGATCCTTTGAACGGCGAGGCCAACTGTTTCGAGTGGACGTCCGGCATGATCTGCACACCACTGTGCGACCTCAACTTCACCAGGCCGCCAGAGGAGCCCGAGTTCTACACCTGTGAAGACTCGGGCTCGTGGACTCCATCAGATTTCATCTCGCCCTGCCTGCGTAAGTGACTAGAACGTTTAATTTCGTCCCTATTTTTCTCTTTATTCACTCAGCTTAACCACAACCAATCGAATAGGAAGCCATTTTTAAATGCAAGAGACCTGAGACCTGATAAGGGCCTGAATGGCTAGCGCTCGGTACCACAGGTTTCGGGTTCGAGTCCCGGCGGTGCCATGGATATTTGTATAGTGGTTCGGAATCCACTGTAGGTCCCGGTCTGTTAAGTCCTCGTGCGCAGATGACAGTAGAGCGACAAAACCAAAGCCTATAACAAAACCCACATTCATTCATTCATTTCAAACATTCAGTATCTATTAACCTCACCCCTCGGATATCTTGATCGAATTTGCCACATGGCCTGTGTAGATTAAGAAAAAGAAATTGTATAAAAATAAATCAAACTATTTTAAAAAGTGCAGCTGTATAAAGTTTCCAAAGCCATCAAGAGAACAACTTTGTTTCGTTAGCTTAAGCATGAAGCAAATGGTCGTTGCCACTCAAATAAAGCATTTAGCGCTGTGTGTACATCCAACTTTATCCTCCGCAGCTCAATTACATGAAGCGTCCTACCACACATTTCGCAGTTTATGGTTGCATGTCTTTTCTATACAAACAAGTTTTGCCAAAAGTTATCAACATCAAAGATGGTTTGCTTCATGCTGAAAGTAACAAAATAAGCCCATTATATACACTTCACTGCAGAGGTAGGTAATTTGGTATAAAAATACAATGCGCATAAAAATATAATTATAAACATTAAATTGCTTAATCAGCTAAAGCAAATTTGATAAAAACATGCCTGAATATTTGTTAGTTGCATAACATTTATAGACTTAGCGAAAACTATATGGCGTCTAAAAGTGACAAAATTGCTTATGGTCAGTACAAAATTCCACTCCTATTATATATTATTAAATATATTTAATGTTAAGGTGGCAATTCAATTGTATCTTTCAATAATGCAACCACTACCAAAGACAGTGATCTTTCAGCAACAAACAGAGTTTTGGGAGGCTTATAAAAAGTCATTTTAAACCAATGAAAGATCTTATAAAAGCTATTTCATTTTTAAGAACAAATAAGATTTAACATACTGCAAATATATCTTAGTGATTAAAATCTACAATTTCTAACCAAGTCACATTATCATACTTATTTGAAATCAACATTATGAATAAGTAGTGATTGATAGCAAACAAATTTTTCGTGCCTCCCATGGGATTTCAAGTATAATTATGATGAAACCATGATCATGAAAAGCTGGGTTTTTTTATATTGCAAAAAAAAAAAAATAATAATACTAATACTACATGTGGAACAAATCAGGAGATGGTCTGTTTGAATAACAGTCTATATGTGTAAAATTTTATTTTTAGCGCAACGTCGTATTAATCTGTCATACTTGGTAGAAACATACATTACAAGTACCATTAACTTTAGTCCACAATCAACTATACCCCACCTCTTGTATCATAGCAGGTAAGATGAAAAATTTTGTGGCTTGCATTTCCAATTTCCATCCTGAAAATTTGTGAGGTGTAAATAATGAATTCTTCCATCCGCACATTTCAAGTACGGAGGAAAAAGACTTTCCGAATATTGCAGAACATATGCTAGGATACATTCAATATTAATTTCCTTAATGTTGAGAATGTAAAATTATTTACTTTCCCGTGAGAGGTAGAATAAATATTGCATATTTTTAATGTGTACGTTGCTTTTAAAAAGATGTTGCAATTTTGTTTTTCAGCTGAATCGCTATTACATCTGGAACAAACAGGCAACTTCACAGACGCGGTGAATGAATGAGAAGAATTGAACTGTTTTACAAACATTTCTTCCAAATTCTTGTTTAAAAAACTTGTTACTAGTATTATGTTTCAATTTGTTAAAGCTGCTGGAGTAAAAATTAAGTAGCTGATTTTTCAAATGAGAGAAGTGCAAAATTATATATTAAATATAACATTAAGTCATTTAATCAAAAATAATTTTATATGTTGCAAGTAAATGTGATCTGGTATTGTCTGGCTTCAGAACACAAAACATTTTTTGATATTTTTTTTTAATAAAATTTCTCGAAGAAATTGGAAAACAATTTTCAACACATTAAGCAAATAATTTCATCATTCAAGTAAATAAGATTGCCTAATGTATTTACTAACCAGCATTTTTCCCTACTGTATTTTAATAGTACGATTATTGATGATTTTAAGTATTTCCTGCATGATTTTCAAACAAATTTGTTAACTTCAAATTGATCTAACAACACTCCAATTAGTGAAACAAAAATCAATCTTCTAGTTCTCTAATTTTTCAACATTAATAGCAACTCTTACCAAGGAAATATTCTCGCCCACCTGTTTAAATTCACTACCCAACGATAGATGCCATGCCTTCCTCAAAGATAAAGGGATTGTATAACTCACTTAATCATTTATCTGAAAATAATATGTCAATTATACTGCATAAATGTAGTGTGAAATGAAATAAAAATATTGGATAATAAAAATATCAGTAGATAATGATGCATTTTATTTTGTGTTCAAGTAAAATATAAACAGATGAATACAAATAACCTTGAATGATTCATAAACACACATTTTCTCCTTGGGTGTAAATGACGCCTTATTAACAGTAACTTGACTGACATATTACAAAAGAGGAATATGACAAATACATAGCACTATTAACCAATTTTAACAACCCCAATATTATCACAATATTCACAACTTTAGCTGCAACTTAAAAAAAAAAAAAAAAAATACAGAATTTTCATGAAAGTTTAATTTCAGATACTGATATGTATGGTGTAAGGAGTTCATAAACGTTTACATGCCAATATGAAATTTATTCATTACTTATTTGCACACAATATTTAATAAAAATTTAATGTCATTTATTTCAAATTTCTGTAAAATTTTTCATTTCTTAATCTAAAATTTATATTACCCAATGGAGAATGCTTTAGTAGCTGGGATCTTCTCTTAACAACGACCACTGTAATGTATTAAAATTCAAATTCTACTAATCAGAATGCAGGATAATTTTTTTAAAGAAAATTTTTTTTACAATTTTTAAGAATTTAATTCAAATTAAATATGTTAAATATTTATTTAATTTTTTTTCAAATTTAATACATTATATTTGATTGCTTGTATAATTTTAGAATTGCCTTTATTTAATGATAAATAGTAAGATTTAATAATCTAAAAACTAGACTTGTTCCCAATTCTCATTACATCAAGTTAATTGACTAATACCCAATTCAGCAAAGGAATGAATTCATCCAAAACTACTATTTGTAAAACCAAAGACTTTAAAGAGAGTTGCCCCAAGAAAGTAATTGAATCTTGTACTCGCACTAAATCAAATGCCTCTATTCTTCTAAAAATAAAACACTGACTATTTCAAAATTTCTTTTGGTTTGTATCAAATTTAAGTTATTTAACGGTTTTGTAAAATTTTAAAAGTGTCGTGAAATGGGGAAAACGCGACGGAAAAAATTTGTCTTTTATATAACTTGAAATACTTAAGAGCATTTTAATAGAAGATTAATGAACTTCTGCATCTTTAAGAAAACTTCTAAGCTTCAAAAAAATAAAAGATCATTGACCTTTTTCCTTCTTGTGTATTAAAAAGTATGTATAACACTTCTTGAGTCAACTGTGTAAAAAGAAAATTATGAAAGAAATCCACATAACCAGACAAGACAATACAATAAATTTTGTTTAATGGAGGTTTTCAACTCAGATATTGTTAAAAAATGACAAATATATATATTGAAATACAGAAAAAAGAGGGGCGATGAAGTGGCAATACAGATTTCTAGAATAACACTACAACAATGAAATAAGAGTTTTTAACACTTAAGTAAAAAAAAAAAAAAAAATTTAAAAAATAACATTATCAAGTGAAAATTGCAGAAAGGTTTTTTTTTTTTGTTTTTTTTCTTTTTTTTTGCATAATAGTAAGGGGGGAAAAGGGAATATCATTGCAGAACATGAGGATGATGAATGTCTAAAAACAAACGTGAATCGTTTAGCTTTCCGTTAAATGATTATAGATGATGTACATACATAACATACTGCTGTCCAAAAACAAAAAGGAAAATGAAAAAAGTTCCATTCATCCACTTCTCACTAATTTATGCTTGACCACCAGTCTGTTCCTGATACACTTCAATGACATCGTCATTCTCCATCTCAGCTGAAACAATTTTTTTTTTTTTAAATATTCAACATATTAACAAATTGAAACTCAAAACAATGTTAACATTGACTTGATTTAAATAAATTGCAACATTTCTCATTAAAAATGACATTTTGCTACTAACAAGCTTCAATAACATTCTTACTGCTAACTAATAAAAAAAATTGACATTCACTCGTTCATTTCATTACATTTTATGATAGAAGCAATAATTAAAAAATATAATTACTCATAATATATTATATAAATATAGTTATAGTTCTAAATTAGCTTAGTTCACAAATTACTGATGAAAACTAGTTGGTGTTAACAAAATAATTCATTTCATAAAAAAAAATGGGAATGGAATTTCAAATTATATTTAAACATCATATAAATATTTCAAATATTGCATTAAGACAGATTGCTTTTATATGCATCTTTGCTCAATAACACCATCAGCCCTTAACACAGCATATAGTTGACTTTAATGATCAATCAATTGAAAAGGTTTTAAGGATAAAACCATAGTTATGATAATGATGTCAACTTGATTTGCTATACATGATTTTTATGTTACTGAAATGTGATTTAATCCGGTGATATATATCTTTCGGCAGTCACAGATCTGTGGGGTCTAAATGGCCGAATGTCTAGTGCTTTGTGCCACAGGTCTCGGGTTCGAGTCCCACTGATGCTATGGATGTTTGCAGTGGTTTAGGATCCATTTTTAGCCATAGGTATGTCTCATATGACTGTACAGCATCATAGAGCCCACAATCAGACTTCTTACCAACATCATTTCCAAGACTGTAAAGGGCACAGTGATGTAGTAATCACAATCTGTGCAGCCATTCAACATGATGCCTACCCACCCATGACTCTAGCAACAACCATTGTCTTTCCACGATGTTTTTTCCACATGAGAAACAAATTCCAAATGCTCTCTATATTGTTACCTAACAAGAATCAGTGTGTAGATTAAAGCAGGTTTTATCTCTAGCCATCATTGACTCACAGTCACAAACTCAGTGCTGATGTTCAACTCTAATTATAAGCACAGCATACATGTGTAGACATGCCAGGAATGCAAATAGATTGCAGTCTGGCATAAAAGATCAATCTGATTTGCTATCGGCCTAAGAAAAAATTACAATTTTTACCTGCTATTGATCATCGGTAATTTCTTGAGATAGCATACTAAGGCACATTCAGAATCGAGATACTTTGATTTACAATCACACAGATTCCAGCAGTCTAACAATTATGCCCATTTACACGAATAACACTTGTCTAAACTGCCAATAACATTGAGCCAGTTTCTATGTGTTGTGACATGCACAGGTTAGAGCATGGTGAATTGAAATGCTGCATAAAGATAATGTTCACTTTTAACAAATGAATCTCTAAAAGGAAACTTTGAAGATTTTACTAATATTTGCTAACATTTTTCCAACACTTTAAAATTTTTACAATCTTTTTGGACACTAGTGTATACATTTATTAAAGATTCCTTTTAATGTTGGTATTCTATCTAGAATTTTTAAACCATCTTCTAACATTCTTCAATGATATGTTGAAAATATGAGTATTATATCTTTATGATGATATAAAGCCATATTATTTTAATTTACCATTTATTATTTACGAGATATTCAATTTATGATAGTCAAAATAACAAAAAGTATTTTGTGGAAAAAAGAAAGAATGTCGGGAAAAAATAAGAAGATTGCAGATTGTCAATTTTACGGTGAGAAAGTTAACAATGGAACTCTGGTTCATCTCTAATTAATAAAATTTTGGTTAATGGCATTTTATTTTTTTTTTATCTTGTAATAATTTGACAGAAGATTATTTAGCAGGAAAACCTGAAATCAGTAATGGCCCTGAAAAGAGTTTTGAGAACTATTAACTTTATCATTCAAACAAAAATACAAAAATTTATAAGAAATGATTCTCTAAATTTAAAACCTATAATAATAACTAGTAATAATGCTTGATTTTTAATAGAAAATATAAAACTGTAAAAAATTAAGCATACAAATTCTGAATTACTTCATAAATGTATATCAATACTTTCCAAATTGCATTGACTGAATGATTGCAAGAAACTGTACGCAACT